>JASAMW010000157.1:0-15306 GCA_030247985.1 Epsilonema sp. ZAB3_2
GTCCAAACCATACACAGTTATGGGCAAGTGGGCAGGGCGAGCCTAGTGCACACGCTTTAGTAGGAGGGAGACGACGGGGGCCTAAAGAATAATTATGCTGCGCGCGAGCAAGTGAATAGAACAATCAGCTGATCATAATTGCCCCTTTTGGTCACGCACTCTCTTTTTCTTCACTTTTTCTTTGATCAATCTCAATGCATGCGAATAACAACAAGGCATTATCTAGCATAATTTTGTCCAATGCGAAAGTGTCCCTTGGTGCAAAAGTCTTCCAGTTCATCAAACAGTGTCTCTTTCTATCTAAAGTACGAATTATAATTCTAGGACCCATGTATTATTTATCTCGAGAACTACGCGACGTAGAGCAAAGCGGTCAAAACTTCCACGGATAACTTTAGCTCGCCTCTCCAATAAAAAAAACCGTTTGTCTCCAGCTGCTCTCAGTGTCGAGATCTCGCCAAATTTCTTCAGTACTAAAATCGCCAAATCGGGCGTGGACCATTGGGCAATTCTAAACCTCGCAAACTCCCGAAAAATCAAAATGGCAGAAATAAGCATACGTGATGAAGACGATGAAAATGCGCATCGGGCGTACAGGGTCGTAGGGTGTCGTGGTTTGCGTGGTTTAGCGTCTGCCAAAAGGTGACACGATTTCAGTGCTGAAGAAAATCGGCGAGATCTCGACACTGAGAGCAGCTGGAGACAAACGGTTTTTTTTATTGGAGAGGCGAGCTAAAGTTATCCGTGGAAGTTTTGACCGCTTTGCTCTACGTCGCGTAGTTCTCGAGATAAATAATACATGGGTCCTAGAATTATAATTCGTACTTTAATATGCCGCTGGTTAGTGTAACTCTTTCACTAGTCAATGTCCTTATCCGTGGCTTTTTCCCACTGGCAGATTGTCCTTGATGCAAGCAGAAATGTCCCTTGGACGCTTGGGTGCTCTTCCCTTTGTTTTTGGGCAGTTCGCCGCCGTTCTCTCACCAGCCAGTACAGTCGGCTTTCTGCGCGCCAGAGACATAGAGTTAACTTTGATCTTCGCACCTAGCTGAGCTTGCTTGACCATTTGCGCACCCATTGTAGCGAGGTAGCTTTTTTGGCGACGTCATTGGGACATATTTGCAACAGCTGCCAATGATCTTTTTCCGATCAATCTCGCATAACTGGGCAGGAAGCTTGTCTGGGGTAATACTTAGCTTGCACACACGAGAAGCCATGCTAATTATTGCGTACAAAGAACGATAAGACGATAAAACAACGCACAACAAGATGGACAAAGGATGGACAGATAAATCTCTTCCTAACTTTCCTTTGTGTGTGGGTGTGGTGCGATGTGTGAAGTGTGCGTCGTTACGATTATTCCCAAAGGCCCTTGGGCTGGTCAAGTGAGGTGGACAGCGTGCCGAGTCTTCCCATGTACAGGGACCGGTTTTTTTTAGTAGGGTTCCCTTGCCGTGCCCATAGCTGTGTATGGTTTGGACGTATGCGCGCCGTCCTATGTATGCGGTAGAAGTCTGAAGTAAGGTGCTAAGACCTCAACAATCAACAATAGCCCAGAAACGACCCGTAGAAAACCTCGATGCCCCACCCACTTTACTCTTGCGTTTGGGTCTTTTCTGGGGTTTTTGGAAAATTTTGTACACACACTTTTGCAACTACTAGCCTGCCTTACGCAATGATGCGTTGATGTATTGCAGCGCTGCTCCAAGTGTCGTTTTGGGTGTCTCACTTGTCGTTCTTGAAGGTTTCCGAGAGGCTACAAAAGAAGTTGTTATTTTAGCCGCTGCTCACACTCAGGGACTTCCTCATTTTGTTTGCAATTTTTAGCTTCATCCTGAGCAGGTGCTTTTTGGCTTGTAATCTGAGAAATTGTTCATCGTTCACGCCGGTCATTCGTTTGGAGATCTAATACTGAAATATGCGCTGCTCGCTTCCCTGTTTGCTCTGAGAAAAGGCGCAACTGTGAAACATAATCCATCTGGGTTGACCCGAACCTCAGTGTCTCGGTTTTGGTCACGCTCAAGCTTCTTTAGCCCGCCC
Organism: Epsilonema sp. ZAB3_2; assembly: GCA_030247985.1. Taxonomy (NCBI): domain Eukaryota; kingdom Metazoa; phylum Nematoda; class Chromadorea; order Desmodorida; family Epsilonematidae; genus Epsilonema; species Epsilonema sp. ZAB3_2. The sequence continues at coordinate 2,041 of JASAMW010000157.1, forward strand.
TCACATGCTTTTTATTAGCTGGTGATGTGATATTGATCACCGACCCCAAAATGGCATAAAAAGCTCCCAAGCAGCTCACCTGAGCCGATGTGTAGACAGACATGGGCACGGTTTTGAGGGTGGGGGTCAGGTGGGGTATGCAGGAGGTAGAAAATTGTTTGGTCACATACCCCCAGATTTGTTACGTACCCCCATTCTTTTTTCTGGGGGTACGGGTGGGGTATAGAGGTAGGGGTGGGGTGTGTTCAACATACCCCCTCACCCCCATGCCCACGTCTGTGTAGGTAGCCTGTTTGTGCCCTGTGGTCCTGTCCTGTCCTATCCTGTGTGCTATGTCCGCCATTACCATTGTCGCGTGCTCGGCCCTCCCTAGGGGAAGGAAATAGAGCCGGCTGCTGTTTTCTATGAAACAACCTAATCTCAATAATTTCAATTCAATCACCTTGGGGTTTGTGTATGTTCTGTTCAGACGCAGATAGAAACAGAGACATGGATATGCCACGAGTAATTCGTTTGGTCGGGTCGGTTCCCTGTGCTTGCAGTGTTGGGTCGGTGGCTGCTATTTTTAGATGCTTCTAATGCTTTTTGTCTGTCACAGACACCGCGACAGGTAACGGTTGTGCCTACATTTAGCTGCTGATAGTTTGTTGTCTCTTCATGCTATTTGACTGCGTGTCTTTGGGTGTCAATATTTTTGTTTCACGTCTCATTTTGTATGTACATGCGTGCCTGCGAGTGCTCCAAGCTCGGTGGTAAAAATCGGCTCAAATTTCCATTTTTTGCGACGAAAGCTTTCAAATTACTGTTCGGCTATTTGTTATTCCGCACTGCTGTTTTCAAAGTTACATGCCACCTCGCTGTACGTACGTACATAATTCGCTTTGGGAGGAATACACAGTCGGGCAAAATAGTGTCACTCCACTCCTCCTCCCACTATGTATTCTACTCTACTCGCTGCACACCTTTTCTATCCTCGATAGAGGCGGGACAAGGGAAGTGAGATGAAAGGACGACGGGCGATGAGTGAAAAGAATTAGTATGAAATACTGCCCGCCTACTGTTTTCATGGAGTTTTTCCGTCGCACGCATGTCTCAGCATTACTACCCTACCCTGGTTAGGTATGCACGTAGTACATACTGTAGGTGATTCTTCCGATTGGTTGCAACGTGGGTGCCGATGCGGCAGTGTTATTTCGTGATGTTTTGGAGATCTTTTGAAAGTGTTGCTATAGGGATCTGTTTTGGATATCATTCGAAAGGTGCTGTTCGCCATGTCCAGTAAATTTTAGGAAGGGAGGGGGATGGATGAGAAGACGGGTGGCGACTCTCTAAAACTTTATCAGAAAGGTTTTTCGTGGATCTTTCAGCTGTGCGACCCGCAATTTTCCCCCAGATTTTTGTGGAACGTAGGCAAAATGAAGGCTGAGCCTCTAGCACGCTGGCATTATCCTGGAGATTTGCCGTATATTTTCATTGCTAAACTTTTTTAGAGAGCAGCCGATTTCGCTTCGATTTTAGCGGACAGACGGACGGACACCGCCTACGGCGCCTCTCTTTTTTCACGCCGGCGCGCGGCGCATAAAAATCCGAAAATGGAGATGAGAGAGTTTATCTTTCTGTCACTCTGTGACAACTTCATCAATCCACCAGTACGTAGGTAGTACATTAGGTACATACACAGGTCCATAAACTCGGTAGTGAGTGAGTGACACAAACGACATACAATATGTACGTAGGATATGCACTATGCAGTCCTGCTTGTGGTGGTATTGGAAAGGAAACCACCCTAAATTGCGCCAACTTTTCGTGAACGAATGCATCGCAAAACGTGCATACTGCCAGCCACATACATACGTACTTTATGATTTTCTACCCTGAGTCGCTAAATTTCTCGGAAGAATTATTATGTGTTTGCCAGCTCAGGTCTTGACGATTATCTCACCTTTTTCTCTCCTCACGCCTACCAGGAGGTAATTACCGTGCGTATGTAGGTGCCTGCATGCGTCTGTGATCATCATTTTGACCAGTTGCTAGACTGCACACAGGTGGTCCTTTTCTGTCCAGCCCACCTTTTGTCCACTCTTCACCCCTTATCTCTACGGGGGGTTTGATGCATATGTACGTACGTACTATGTACATGTGTACGCATACGTAAATGTATACCCGACTGATTATGTTTCACGATTTGTCAGTGATTAGGATTTCAAGAAAAATTTGTCAATATAAATGTGATCGCCTACTGCGCTGCAATTCAATACTCCATATTGTCGTTACCTGCACATGCTCTGTATGTACCGTTTGGTGGATAGCCACAGCACGGTCTCTGTGTCAGAATGTTCCAAAAGAACATCGCACCCAGGGGTATCCCAATATTTACTCTTGCATGCGGTTGGTTCTTCTGCGTTTCGTACGTACGGGTGGTTGTTATTTGGCCATGGGTGACGCTGACCTCATGAAGAAGATGATGATGTTTTTTCGGGTTCATATCATGGGCGCATCATTTTCCCTTTGGCGACTGCTTTTTTGAGTTGCGCACACCTTGAGGTGGGTATTGCATTACATCATAGGGAACGGTGTTATTTTATTTGGTCTGGAAACCACAGCTTTTTTCCAATTGGTCTTGCGGTCCGTCATCCAGAGTTTATCGTGATGCTTATTTCGCATTTTAAGCTGGAACATTCTCTGCAAATGTTTGCCCGTCCTATTAGCGGTGCCATCTTTTCTCTTGCCCTCCATGAGCAAAATTTATGTTTACAGTACGTACATACTACTACCAGCGCGCACTTTCAGTTATGCACCTTTCTTTATGTTATTGACGGTGAATTGCATTGGATTGGGTCCATGGAAAATGTATCGCCATATTGATGCGGACGAGCTAAGATTAGATTACTGTTATCTGTCTCACGATTATTCTTTTCCATTCATCATGTCTTTGGTCCTTCAGCTAAGAATCGTGAGATCATCTTGATGGACTGCAATGGAACAGCTGCTTAGCACTGCGATTATGTACAGAAGAACTGCCTTTTGCAATTGTGGACATTTTTCATTGATTATTCTGGGAAGGACTGAGTCATAATGTCATGATAAGCGGACAATGACAACTTGTTGGTTGCTTCGCCTCTTGACTGCCATTGGTAGCAAACAAGTACAGTACTTAGTTAGACAAGTTTGAATTTTGATGTTCCATGTGGGAATCGAACACACGGAGTTGCTTACGAGGTCCGGACAAAATACCCGCTGAACCACGGTGCCACATAGTTTGTTTGTTTTGCAGAATTGCTCATCCTTGGAGTGCGATGTCTCAAGCTTCGCGTGGAGCCCCAATTCCACTTTACCAACGAAGACTGGCCGGTAGGGAAAGCGTTGCCAGATTTGTCCATATGCGCCGAATACGACGGCAAGCGGCCTCTGAATCTGGAGATCACATCTGGCGACCCATTCGACTTCTTCAAAGTCCATCCGATTAACGATTCTTGCTGGACACTGATACTGGAGAAGGAGTTGGATGCAGATGTACGTACGTACGTTACGTATGCGTTGGGAATGAGCAAGAGTGCATAATTGCGAGGAAGAGTGATATAGCTTGCTTTACTTGTTTGCAGATTGTAAACCCTGATGGGACGAGGGGACAGTTATTCAATCTTGCCTTTCGAAGTTTTGATGGCACGCCTCATACGTACGACAATATCGGAGAAGGGAATCTGGGTATTCAGGTCGTGGATATCAATGATAATCCGCCACAATTTGTCGAAACGGAAAGCGCCGTGTCCGTTTCTGAGGTATGGTACTCATGAATTATTAGCATAGCTATGTAAATACTGTTTATTCTCTTTGGCAAAAAATAAATGTGGCAAAATGTAAGAGATTGTTGTCTTTTTTGTTTCAAGAACGCTCAAGTGAACGACGTGATTTTTTCTGTCACAACTTTCGATCCTGACACTGGCGTTGGTGGCATCGACAGCTTTAGGCTTGTGGTAAGGCCTATTCACCAGTTGCGCTGAACACTTATCTGACCCCTCTGCTGACTTGTGCTCTGATATTCAGTGCATTTTTTGATCGATGTCGGAGGCTGCTGGCGAGAAAAATTTAGTGCACAACGGAGGGTCAGCTCGCAACTACCCCAGAAATTTCAGCGCAACTGGTGAATACCACTTGCAATGTACATGAAAATGAACCTCATATGACTGTTATCTGATATGAATACAGTACCGTGTACACTTTATTTCCCCAAGTCAAGGCGGAATGTATTGCGTAAGTACGTACTCTGCGCCCTTGTTTACCTATGAAGAACTTTCGCTCCTCCCTAGCAGTAAACCTTTAATGAGTGCACTTTTGATGATGGGCCCACCCAGGACTGACATTGAGATGATGTTGATGGCCGATTTAGTGGGGCGAGTTTTTGCGCGCGTAAAAATTTGGTCTTTTCACTGAAAACTGCCGCATAAGTTTCGCTTTCTCAAAGATAAACCTACAGTACGTACGTAGTATGTTTTTGTCTTCGCCATATTTTATCGGTATCGGCAATCAACCTTGGTGAGTCGCCGTCTTAAACTCTAAAAGCGCTTTGGCATTACTCGGGTACCTACCTGCATTTCATTATATTCCGTTCTTGTGGGTCTGGGAGGGCCATTGCTTTTTATTGCCGCGCAATATACGTAGTATTATTCCTGTCGTTACCTACTGTACGTATGTACACTATTTGTAGACAGCAAAGCACTGCCCCAAGGTCATTTGGCAAACTATACGGACTTTATTATTTATTTATTGACTGCAATGCAAATAGAAGTTATTTGGGCAGGCGAGGTGTGCGATATGTAATAATTGCTGCAGTACAGTATGTACTGTATGTACGTACGTACAAGTGAGTAAATCGATCTTTTTCAGGATGACTTTGGAGGGACATTCCAAATTTGTAACGGCAGTTGTAGCGATTCAAAATGTCACGCACAAGTCCATCTGGGCAAACCGCTGAGCTACGAAGCACGGAACGTTTATCCACTGGAAATCATCGCATTCGTACGCGCTTTCATTTTTCTTACTTTCTCTTACAGTGTATGAAATCTTGGTACGGCAAAAGTATGGTGGATTGTTGCAGGACGGTGCTGGCAGGATACCAAAGGTGAATACGGTGCGCTACAAGGCTGTGATCAACGTCGCAGACGTGCAGAATATTCCGCCCAAATTTATCACGGACAATCGGATCAGAAACGTGGCAGAAAATGCACCTTTGGTATGTGCATACCGTGTGGTACTATGGGGTAAATACGGCCATGAGAAAATCCGACCACCTAAGTTTCATTCAGGACTGCATATCTCAGCAAAAATGGGCCAGTTGAGACTAAATTCCTGTTCAATCGATACCTTGAACGCTCACTCTTTCGAATGAGCTGCCGTAAATTCGGTTCAATCTAGATTTTAGTCGGATTTTTTGCTGTTTTCTCTCACCCAGAACTTCATTCATTTTTTTGGCTGACGTCCGCTTTGAATTTTCGATGAAAAATAAATTGCGTCTGTTTGTGTTTTTTAGGAAGAGCGAGTTTTTCGCGTGCAAGCTGTGGACGGTGATATCGGCGTGCACAGTCCCAACCGAATTTCCTACAAACTTTTGCACGGCGGACCGTATTTCCGAGTTGAGCCGGAATCTGGATGGGTGGTCGTGGGATCAAAGTTGGACAGGGAAAGTCCGGAACTGTTGAAAACTAACGGTGCTATCACAGTATCAATTCAGGTAAGAAATATTTTAGAAATTAGGTAAAAAATAACTCAGCAATTTTAAAAATATGTTTGTGGGGGTAGGCCAAAAAGAAATACGTAAAAAAGATCGGATCATGGGGAGCAATCGAACCGTTCTGAATGTGAAGCGGCCCGCATTTTCAATGAGTGCCTTTTTTAAATAAGAGCAAGAATGCATAAATAGTAATATTTTCAGGCGGAAGAAGAAGGTGGCGCCTCTTCATCCGTGGCGAATTTTACGGTGCTAGTGACGGACGAAGACGATACACTGCCCAAGTGCAATCGAAGCCAGTACACTGCTCAACTGAAGGAGAATTCCCAGCCGCTGCTGCCCATTACACTGACGGACGCGACGGAACTACACGTATTCGATCAAGATCAGGTATAAGGAGAGATCTTGCACGATTTCCACCGTGCTACTGTGTAGCTCAGTTGGTAGAGCACTTGCACTGTACGCGAGAGGGGCCCGGGTTCGAGTCCCGGCACTGCGTGGATTTCTTTTTTTGGCTTATGTCCATTCTTGTATAGGGTAAGACGTAAACTTGTAGGGTAAACTTGTGAAAAGTGGTGTGTCAAAATAATCTTGGCTTTATTCGACCCCGTGAAGAAAGAAATCCAGTAGGGATGGCCCGCATTATGCTATGCCATAACACGAGTTGCCTCACACTACCCCTTTTTAAAATTTCAGAAACATCAAGTTTACGGGGTTTCACTGCTGCATACGTAGCTGCATGGTATTTTTTGTTGACGTGTTGTAGGGTTCCAACGGCGAATTTCGCGTTTCTCTTGACGGCCCGGGTGCCAGCTGGTTCGACGTTTCGCCCAAGCTCGTTCTTCAGGAGGCGCATCTGCTCATTCGCGTACAGAACTCCAGCTATCTCGACTACGAAAAGATCAAATCCATAGATCTCAGGGTAAGTTATAAACTGCGCAAAATCTGGCGTAATTACGTATTGTATACGTATTTTTGTTCATACGTACGTATATAACAGGTAATTTGACATAAATTACTATACTCTAACCAGTGTGTAAACCTTTGTACGTACGTGGTATGTCTATATTACTATACCTTATTTACCTGTGCATAACCCCCCCCAATGCATAACCCCCCCCCCCCCCCAATGCATACCCCCCATATTGGCAAAACATAAAAAATGCCCAATGCATAACCCCCCCCCCCCCTATGCATACCCCCATATATGTACTGTACAGTACCTGAACCTACCTATGTAAGCTGGTCATATGGTAGCCATAGCCACTCCCACACCAAGCTAAGATGCCTATAAGCCTGCTAGGGGGTGTATTGTGCTAGAATACCCCTGTTTTGACCTCAATTATGCCCTAAAACCCGCGGTTTTTACCTTAAAAATTTGCCTATGCGCACCAATCAAAAAAATAATAAATGCCCCATGCATAACCCCCCCCCCCCCCCCAATACATAAACCCCCCCCCCCTATGCATACCCCCATATGGGACCTCTCAATTTTTGCATACCCCCCATGGGGCTATGCACCGGTAAATACGGTACTCCAACCAGTGTGAACCTAGAAATTGTCTATATCGCGCTCTTTTTTGCGGTATTGACGCTGCGGTAGCCAGTAGTAATTCTTTGATCATTATTCTCGCACCTTCCCATTGAAGAAAAGGGAGGTACCTACCTAGGCAGTCCTTGAAAATTACCTCTGCCTTTTGGATGCGGGTATGATTTGGCCTTTGGCTCTGTTCTTCCATTGTCACTTTTATCCGCCTGGCTTCTATACGAAATCAGTCAGGTGTGAGCTGAGCAGGTAGGTGCTCGAGAGTCTGCCGCGTAGTATTTCGCACAAAGTTATTGCCCCGAGGCTATTATTTTTATTTGCCTCCCACGTTGAATGGTTCACTCATTGATAGGGACAGTAATAAGTAAACATATGGAAGGTTCTTTTGGGATGAGCTTAGCTTATAGTACTGAGGTACGTACAGTATGAGAAAGGGAGGCAAACATTGGCCTGAGGGGTAAGGGGTAAAAGCTGAACACAGAGCCCTCTCTTTGTAACCCTATTCAGGGTAAACGAAATTTGCTTTCTCTCTCTCTCTCTCTCGCAATAAGCAAGCCAACATATCAATGACCATCGAAAAGGCAAATCAGGCACAAAATGTAATTTGCATGCAACAACTCAGGTTCCAACTGAATCGCAAGGACTACATACGTCCGTTGAACAGAGTGTCTCCTATTCCAATCCCACTGCCCATGTGCCCGGTTGGTCGTAGGCCTATATCCCATTCAAATTTGCATTACAAAAGTGGAGTGGAGGCAACCTGCGTATTGCATGTATTCCGGCCAAGAAAAGTCGACCGATATCTGCTCTGCATCTTGCAACAGTTGTGTTTGTCGTTTGCGCTCCCAGGTTGTCCTGACTCCACCAGCTGGACAAAGTACGGCGGGCTCTGGGGGTAGTTGCGATGTGACGGTGAAATTGCTGGATGTGAACGATAACGCGCCTCAGTTCGACAGGAATGACTACACGGCCCAAGTTCTGGAGAACCAGGGACCCGGAGCTGGCGTCACCAACATCACGGTAAGTGAGCTTTGCTCTACATATAAGCCCATACTGTAAAGCTTCGTATATAACCCCCTTGGAATCTAATGTAACGTAAACCCGCCTTGTGCATAAACCCTATTCGGTAACAAGTAACAACCGATTTTTATCCCTTCTTGAAACAAATTTGAAAACGAGTAAAACAACAACTAAAGCATTTTGGTGATGATTTGGATTCGTGCATGACCCCTCGAATCGCGGTAACTATCGTTTTCTCCCCTGGGTTATGCAAGAAGCGTTACTGTGTCCGTTCTCCGCCGCACACTAGGTACGGTACTGTAAACCCTTGTATATAGCCCCCAGGGGCTATCAAAACGATAGTCGCCGATTAGGGGGCTATATTCAGAGGGGAGCTACAAACGAGGGTGTACAGTAATGACTGTGTTGTTGACTCTCTCGCCGCCCAAGGAAACTGTCCGTGAGCGATTTTGTTTTGTTTCCATTATTTTTCCAGGTACACGACGAGGACAGCGACAAGTTCGGCCCGGTTCTGCTTAGTCTCTCCGGGGATGGTGCGGAGCGCTTCTCCATCGATCAGTTCGGCTCCGTCGTCACTTTGGTGGCGCTGGATCGCGAGGAAATCCCGCTCTACAATTTGCGCGTGATCGGGACGGACGACAGCGGGCGCGGCCTGCGCTCTACGGCAAATTTGCGCGTTAAAGGTAAGTGGTCCCCAAATGCGGCATAAAACATATTTTTCAATGCCCCTTTATGTGGGGTAGGCAGGTAGGTACAGTAGTTTTCGAAAACCTGATGCGCAAAACGCCCATTTTCATGTCATTGCCGGAGACTTTTAGGGATAGCTACATATGCGACATTACAGTAATTTTGCGCCTCTGGCAGCTTAAGTTAGAGGCGCAAAATAGAAAACAGGGGCGCGCTTTTCAAACTTACCACGTACCTTTATTACTACAGAGCCCCATGAAGGGCGAATAAAGCTTTGGCAGCCCCAGGGGCAATATTGTGTCGTATCTGTGGTTGTTTCTTCACAGTACGCTTCATCCCCCCCCCCCCCGACCGGCTTAACCCCCCCATGCTACTTGTTTTGTAGTCACGGATCTAAACGACGAGAAGCCCGCGTTTGGTCATTCGCTTACACGGCGTTCATCATGGAGAACGAGATGGGTTTCATCCAACTACCGGATGGGTTAAGGGTGGAAGCCACAGACGCGGATGAACCGGGGACGGATAACAGCCGAATTGCTTACGGGTTAAGCGGTGACGAGACGGCGTCGGCCTCTGAGGAATGGGCGCGAAATTTCACGATCGAAGCGGATACGGGGATAATTCGGCCGATTTTTCCCGGGTTGGACCGGGAAAACGAGTGGCGGGGGGATTATGTCTAAATTTGACGGTGACTGCAAAGGATCATGGACTTCCGGAATTGCGAGCCGCAGCCACGGTGCTGATTTATGTGAATGTAAGCAAAGTATGTGGTGTAGGTATTCACGCTTGGTTGCGCTGAAAGTTTTTGGTGAGGTCGCGAGTACAATGATTGCAGTGAAGATTAGTGTAAAAGAAGGGTCAGCTCGCGACTACCCAGAAATTTTCGTCTGCTGCGCAACACTGGTCTGTCAACATTGTAGCAATTTTACTTGCTACGTACACAACACACACACCGTGGGGTAAATTGGGGTCAATCCGCTCCACCTTGAATACATTTTGTCATACCTTCTCCTTCAGCTGCAATCTGATGTCGTCGATTATTTATGGAAGTTGCAGCTGCTGGGAATAACATCCATTAGGCCTACATAATGCAGATAGCACAGTAAATAAATGCGTCAATGGATCTAGCTAGCGCTTTTTCCCGTACCCGGACAAACTGATGAGTATGATGTTTCACGCAGGTTATTTTTTCTGTAGGATTCCAACGACAACAGCCCCGTTTTCTTGGAATCCAGCTATAATGCGACAGTGCTGGAAAACGCCACAGCCGGCACTTTCGTACTTCAAGTGGCGGCGGTGGCGTTTTCGGCGTGTCGTATAAATTCCGAGAAACGGGGCTATTTGTCATTCAAATCTACGAAAAAAACCTGCGTGGGGACCGTCATTACTCATCAGTTTGTCCCGGGGTACGGGAAAAAGCGCTAGCTAAATCCATAGACGCATTTATTACTGTGCTATCTGTATGTAGGCCTAATGTTGCCCAGCAGCTGCAACTTCCCATAAATAAGGACGACGTAAATTAGCTGGAAGGAGGTATAACAAATGTATTCAAGGTGGAGCGGGTAAGCCCCGAATTACCCAGTTGTGTACGTGATTACTACAATGTTGACAGACCAGTGTTGCGCGGCGAGGACACTAATCTTCAGCTGCGATCATTGATCTCGCGACCACGTTCAGGCGGGTGAATACCTACACCACATACTTGTTCGGTCACGTGACGGCGCGTGGTTGGTTGGGTCCCGGAAGTCCACTGATCCTTTGCAGTCACCGTCGAATTTACATAATCCCCGCCGTCTTTCCGGTCCAACCCGGGAAAAATCGGCCGAATTTTGTATGCCGTTTCGATCGTGAAATTTCGCGCCCATTGTCAGAGGCGGACGCCTACTCGGCTCATCCTCGTCCCCCCGGTTTGGCGGGGTATGTGGCTTCCACCCCCAATTGCGGGTCATTGGATGAAACCCCGTCCATTTTCTCCATGATGAACGCCCCGCCCCGCCCAAACGCGGCATCGTGGTTGATCGTGGCACCCCGAAAAGCGGTGGGGGGGCGGGGCTCAAAGCTATCGCCCTTCATGGGGCTCTATCATGAGTGGAGGTACGTGGTAAGTTGAAAAGCGCGCGCCCCTATTTTGCGTCTCGGCCTAAGAGCCTGCCAGAGGCGCAAAAGTACTGTAAGATGCATGTGTAGCTATCCCTAAAAGTTCTGGGCAATTGGCGCTGAAAAGTGGGCGTTTTGCGCATCGTTCAAAAATTCCTGTACCTACCTGCCTACCCCGCGTAAAGGGGCATTGAAAAATATGTTTATGCCGCATTTGGAGTACCTTTAACGCGCAAATTACCGTAGAGTGGTGACGAGTCAAATGACTACCGGAGGACTAAGCGGCCGAACCCTGCGCTGCTCTTAGTGAAATAATGGAAACAAAACGAATCCTGCAGGGCGGCCGAGATCACGGGCATTACTGTACACGTTCCGTTTGTTTAGCTCCCCCTCGAATATAGCCCCCCTAAATTGGCAGAATTGTCGTTTTGACCCCTGGGGGCTAGGCATCCCGAGGTTTACAGTACCGTACCTAGGCTCCGCGGAGCGCAGTTTAGCGCTTCTTGCCGAACGATAGTTTGCCCCGCGATTCGAGTTCACGTGCGCGATCAAATCATCACCAAAATGTTTTAGGGTGTTTCGTTTTACTGCGGTTTTCAAATTTGTTTCAAGAAGTAAAAATCGGTTGTTGCTACCGAATAGGGGTTAGTGCGGCAACAGGATTTCTCGTTACCTAATTCCAGAGGGGTGGATGAAGCTTACAGTATGGGCTTATGTAGAGACAAACTTGACTTCTGATATTTCGTGACGTGCCGGGTCCCCTGGTTCTCAGAAGTTCCCGCCCCCCCTCGAACTGAGGCGCGTATCCGGCATCCGTGTGGCAACCCCGCCCGTACTTTTGTCCGGCTGGTGGGATACAGGGACGAGACCTGGGGAACAAAACGACAAACACAACTATTTCAGTGGGGAGCGGGATAATACGTCAACTTTTTTCTTGGCCGGTAGGCCGATACGCAGTTGCTCCGTCCACTTTTGTAAAAATTGAATGGGGAATAGGCACCTTTACGACCGACCCATTATCAGGAGACACTCTCAAACGGACGTTATGTAGTCTTGCCATTAGTTGGAACCTGAGTTGTTGCATGCAAATTCGCATTTTGTGATTGCCTTTTCGATGGTCATTGATATTTTGCTCTATTGTGCGAGAGAGAGAGAGAAAGCAAATTTCGTTACCCAAATAGGTTCAAAGAGAGGCTGCTTATGCTAGCTTTTACCCTTACCCCCCCTCGCCCAAATGTGTTCCTCTCCATACCTGTCATTACCTCGTACATATAGCTAAGCTCATCCCCATATGTTTATTTATTCCTGTCCCTATCAATGAGTAGTTTCGTTTAGTCAAAGGCAATGGAGAAGTGCGCCTCGGGGCCTTGTCCGAAATACTACGCGGCAGAGCTCTCGAGAGCACCCTACCTGCCTAGCTCACACCTGACTGGGTTCGGTATGGAGACGGGCAGGGGCGGCGTGGAAGTGACAATGGAAGAGACACAGCCCCGCATGCAAAAGGCAAGGTGGAGTTCAAGGAGACTGCCTCACTGCCTGCCTTTCCAATGGGAAGGTGCCGAGAATAATGATCAAACTCTCTCTGGCTCCCGCCGCCTCCCAATACCGCAAAAAAGAGCGCCAAATCTGCTCTCGTGTCAGAAGTACGGTAGTTTTGGTGCGTGGCCCCATGGGGGTTAGTGCAAGGGTCCCGTGGTGGGGGGGGGGTTATGCATGGGGGCATTTTTTTATGTTTTTGAGAGGCCTACACATAGGCCCAAATTTTAGGTCAAAAGCACGTGGTTTAGGGGCGTGAGGGAGGTCCCCTAGCACGATGCACCCCCAAGCAGGGGCTACGTGTGATGTGGGAGTGGGCTATGGCGCCCCGGTATGCACCACATAGGTAGGGTCCGGCCTGCTACAGTACATATGGGGGGGGGGGGGCGTAGGGCATTTTTTATGTTTGCCAATATGGGGGTATGTTGGGGGGGGGTTATGCATTGGGGGTATGCGCGTAAATACGGTATAGTACTATAGACATACCACGTACGTACAAAGGTTTACAGTTGGTTAGAGTATAGTAATTTATGTCGAATTATATTATACGTACGTATGAACAAAAATACGTATACAATCTTTAATTACGCCAGATTTTGCGCAGTTATAACTTACCTAAATTTTTATGATTTGATCTTTTCATAAGTCAAGTAGA
>JASAMW010000158.1:0-16122 GCA_030247985.1 Epsilonema sp. ZAB3_2
AGAGAAGAGAGTATGCCAGCTAGTATTGGCTTCGTGTTTCATGCTACTGCCGTTTTGGTCCCAATCGAACCCGGGGGCCCCCAATCGGGGGCCCCTATAAAATGCATGCAAAAGTAGAGATGTTTTTCTTTTTGTTTTCTTTTCCTTTCTTTCTTTTCACACACGGGGCCCCGATCGGGCCCTGGCCTCGGCAATCGGGGGCCCTGTCTCTATTTACGTCGACTCTACGGGGGCCCCCGATCGGGGGGCCCCGGGCCCCCGATTGGGACCAAAACGGCCGTAGCATGAAACACGAAGCCAATACGAGCTGGCATAGTCTCTCTTTCCTTATGTAGTCTTGGTAATACACATAGTTTCAGCCCAAAGCAAAAACAGGTGTGATATTTGGTTCGATGTGACGCTGAAACACTGAAAAGTGTCTATGCCCACCGAATTTCTGGTCTATGGTCAGAAAGCGTTTTAAAAATGATCTCAGCTGTCGCCATCCAACAGTACTTACTCTTCGTTTTGTGTAGCCTTCGATGCTGATATTTTGCAGGAGGGATGCACGCATGCAAGCGGTCAGTGTAAAAAGAGGAAATCTGACACGCATACTCGCTCGTTCTGGCTGGTCAAATAAAGAGTGGACTTAGCGCTCGGCCGCCCACTTAGCGTGTAGGCTACCCAGGGGAGCCTCCAGGGGATAATTTGTCCTTCTAATTATCGGGAAGGAGGGGCAAGGGACGGCACGACAAGTGGTCAGGTGGTCGTCTCACCATTGTCTTCTCTCTCACTCTCCTGCCTATTGTCCATGCCATCCTAGGCAGGCAGTCGTGCATGCGGTCCAATGCCCATTATATATCTTCTTCTTGAATGATCCCGCAGGGCTTGTGAACAGCAAATGATACACCGACCAGCAAAATGCGTTGTCCTCTTATCGGGTAAAGGGAGGCTTTGTCAATCAAGTTTGATGGACCCCTCAAACGAAATGCATGACACTTCATCAAAAGCCCGGCGCAGAATTAAAGGGTGTCGTTTTGCTTTATGTAGTGAACGCGATCTACTGTAGGGTAGGCTGACGCTGAACACATTATGTACCAACATCATAGCGATCATCATGAAGGGGATACGAAAGGGGGCACAAAAATGCGTCTTTTCTTTCATAGGAACAGGGCTGTTTACTAAGTTTGAGCCGTTGAGCTAAAAAGGGATACCGTAACCCGATAACCCTTGGAATCAAGTTTGGCCCCGTTTGGGCCACCCCTTGAAAAAATTTTGAATTTATACTTACTTTGTTACAACCCCCCTCCCTGTCATTAAAAGGCTGTTTCAACAAGTGTGTTACAACGTTTCGAGTTGTAACAGTGGCATCTCGGGTTACTTACCCAGGTAATTTACCCGGGTAAAAGCATGTAGAAGGGAGCTCATTTCAAGAAATAGTGTAGTTTCTCGCGTTTTCGTTGTTACAACGTTTTCCGCTTCTTACTTTTCTAGGGTTGGCGCCAAATTCAAAAATTTGTTACAACTTTTTCACTTGTAACAAATCAAAAAATGCAATTGTTACAACCACTGTTACATCGACTGTTACAAGTCACCACTCAGTCGCCGCAATGATGAAGCATAGGAACGAGTAGGAAAGAGTTGTAACAAAAGGTGTAAAAATGTTGTAATAAACGTGCCTAAAAAAGTGTTACTACCCCCCTCCCCATCTAATAACCGATTTTTTCGCGCCAAAAACCGACTTGACTCCAAGGGATAATGATCGTTCTATCCTTTACAAAACTGAATTGGGATCAGCGGAAGCAATAGCAATCTTTTTCGCAGACAATAACAAGGCAGGAAGCCTCGTTGTGGCTAATATGTCACGCTCTATACCGGAGTTAGCGGGGGTATAATTTTGTGTTGCCTCCACCAGGCACTAGCAGTCTAATTAGTGCAGTGGGAGGGGCTGGTAAAGGGAGTCAGGTGCCCATTGAATTTTGGTCACGGAGGCGTCACTTATCGCGACAAAATACCCCGTGTCGTTCCGAGGGCGAAGGCGTAGTATATCAGGGAAGGACAATATAAAGCAAAGCAGTACGTAACATGCTATGCATCACGCGTACATATAGTGCATAGTATGTGCACAGTACAGTATAGTACATAGTAGTGCGGGGTAATGCGGACCACCCCGCATCCCGTCTCCTGTCGTTGTGTAGTTGAAACACGAATGTTTTATTCAATATGTGATCGTTTCTTGCACTTTTGTCTGTATTCTAGAAAAAATTTCATAGTTTCTTGATTCTCGCCTGCCTTCCTGATGCCTGCCTAAACGCAGAAATGGCCCGAATTAACCTGCACTACCCTATGTAGCCGTGCGGTCGCCATTTCCCATGCTTTATAGCGGCGGGCGCGTACACGTACAGCAAAAGCAAGCGCGTCAATCAGAGTGAGAGGCTTTTAGCGATGGGGGAATTATGCATGAGAGTGACCACCGCACCAGGTGGCTAATAGACGCGAGTGGACAAACGAGTTGATTGGATAGGCACCCGCATGAGACGTACTGTACTGTATGTATACTAGCGTTAATTACTGGCCCTTTTTACGCTAGGAACGCATGACAGACCCGGGTTTGTTTCCTTTATTCTAAGGCAAAGGATACCATGTATGCTATGTCGCCGTTGGTTTGCGTGTTATACCTGGATGTCTGCCTGCTTTATATTGGATTACGGTAACCGATGCAACTGTTCTGTTTTTGTTCACTTGGCATTTTCTGTCATGCATTTGGTTTGGTTCAGTTTTCCAGCAGTTGCTGTGCCCTTGCCTTTCCGCTTGGAAAGACACTCGTGGCTCAACCGAAAGGATTAGGATTACAGTAAACCAGTATCAGACTGGCAGCAACGGGTGGTATTTCCTGTTCTTCTAGCCTCAACTGTGTGGTAGCACTTTGCTAATATACGTTTGTTCCTTGATATCCGTGGGCATTCGTGTCGCCGGTAATCCAGCTCTTACCTCCAAAGGAAATCTCATATTTGCCGTTCCTTTTCTGCGCAAAAGATTCGTTTCATGTTCTTCACACATGAGTCGCTACCGTAATTAATGTACATACTTACCCTTTAAATCAGGAAAATGCTCTTGCGGCCTTCAATGTTTCCGTCCACCAAATATGATCGTCACGCAAAATATGCTCATCTTTTCGCCTTTGACAAGCCCCGGATGACGTTATTACTGAGCGACAGAAGATCAAGGAAGGGCGAGTCATGTAACCTTTTAGGGCTTGGGGGAAGGCAAGTGCGTTTTGGGTGTCGCTAAACGATAAATGCATGGATAACGGACTGGGGCGAGAAGGCGGGCTCCGAAGTAAACCAGGTTTCATTTTCGACAGTTAATGCAATGAGTGGTCCATTAGTGAATAAATGAACGCAACGGGAGATTTTCGAAATGAGAAGCGCGTACGAACTTTGTTACGTACGTACGTACATATGTACGCTATACATGTACCGAACATGTACGGTGGAGCAAGGGAGAGGCCATTTTCCAGTGACTGATTCATCGGCCACGACGCATTGAGGATCGACAAGAGTGGCAAAACGAAGTATATTTATTATTTTAGATATTGTGTACAAAAGGATAGCACAATTGACGATGTCGTGTCAGGAACATTTTGTTTTGCCATATTTAGAAACTTCTGTCACTTATCTTATTTGTTTATTTAATGGAGTGTTCTGCGACCTGAAGTAACAATTTATTTAGGCGCTGCGTGCCGAACTATACGTATAGACAAGTACGTACGTACGTACACACAGCCTGACTTGAGCTTTGAATAGGTATGTACATACATAGCCTCTGTCTGCAAGCGAAAGGTGCAAGATTTTCTTGGCAGTGAGAGGTGTCAGGAGGACATATTTTGCTCTAGTTAATGAAAGTGTTGATTGATATACTTACATACACCAAGAGTGGGTGCTGGATTCTTTTTGCCGGTACATTTCGGGATGTTTGAATTGTGTCAACAGTTGCCAGCAATATCCATAATGACAGCGAACAGACATCGTGTGGTTTCACACTCCTTTCACCACCGGGGTTTGGTAACAGACCAGCAGACAATACAAATAGCTGAATGAATATCCAGCAAACATCAAGAATCACCCATCGTCAATCATTTTCCAGAGTGTGGCAATTTGTTAACATTTCATCACCACTGCGAAGGATACGCGCTGGGATATGGGATGCGATCGGGCGCACAAAAAGCCGAAAGCTATGTACGTGTACATACGTCTGTCTATGTATGGTTGCATGGAGTAATGATCCTTCATCAACGGACTACTGTAGCGGTGTACATGTGTACACACACAGCCCAACCACATTCTTTGATCATGCTCTCTGATCTCTTCTTCTAGCCGTTGTCAGTGCCTTTTGACTTCAATTCAGTTTGGTTCAGCAATTTGCTTTGTCTTGACAAAGGGGCGGAGAGAGTCGAGGACACTTTTACTCTACGTACCTATACACCTAGCGTCACCTGTGTACGCGTAGGTACGTTGTACAGAGGCTCGTCCTCCTCTGTCATAGCATAGAATGTTGACCGAAGCTCGACAGCGACCTTCAGGTTGTGTATCGTATCGCGTACCAGCTAAAGTAACAAGCCAGCAGTGTCGCATTGTTGAAACTGGAATTGAGCCGGCTATGCTGTGGCCTACAGACCACACACAGGAGCACCCAGACCAAGGAGGCAACCCTCCCGCTCACCACAAACAGGCCACGCTCTCACGAAAGACGCACGCAGCAAAAGACTCTCGAAAACCTCGCAAAAACTCGAAGAATATACTCAAAGAGAGCTCAACACGATCGAAACGAAAGTTAGGCAAATACATCAGAAATAGCAGTCAAGTAGCGAGCGCAATCAGAGAGTATATAACAATGAAAAGTCGGTCGACAAGAGAGAAAACACCCTTATGATACATAGTACCATGGAACGAAGCGAGTGCTTTTCCTCTGGTCATCACAGACAACTTATAGTTCTATGCTTGTATTGATACGCTCGCTTGTTGACCTGCAATGTAAGTAAAAATTCTTTTCCTAAACTCGCAAAAAAATTCTAACAACAGCACCAAATAGATGAGCTCAACACGTATCGAAACGAAATTTGCAAAAATTCAGAAGACATCAACCATGCAGCTCAACAAGCCAACGCAAATCGTACAAATCAACTATAAATTCTTGAATACCCAGAAGAAAAACACCCCTCCTCAATAGGTACCATGGAACGAAAGCGAGGTGCTTTTCCTCTGGGTCATCCACAGACCACATTACCATCAACTCTCCTACACTCACTTACTCACGCCCGCCTGGACCGACCAACGTCCAACGAACGACTATCCCTACGCAAAGCAAGGAAAAAACAAACAAACCACCAAAAAAAATGGGCCAACACCAAACGAAACCAAACTAAATGCGAAGCTAAGGAAAACCAACAGACCATTCACGAACCGACGCACCAACAACAAGCCAGAACCAGCACAAAAACAAACAAAAAAAACCCATAGAGAAACCCCCAGAAGAACCACACCCACACCGCCCACGCGGTAGAAGGTTGGTGGGAGAGAGCTTTGGAAAGGTAGAGTTCGGGTCGGGTTGTGTTGGGGCGAATAGCAACTATCTGTTTGTTCTATTCTTCACGACTACATGGATGTTGGCCCCTTCTGAAATCCACACCGCATCAGCTTAGCTCCGTTGTTCGCCCCACCCTTGCTGGCCCAGCCGACACTCCAGACAAACTCAAACAATTATCAGCATCTCTCTCTCTTTCTACATCTTCACTTTGTCGTTGCTGCTGCGCCATCCCAAACTCCTTCTGAAACGAGTACAGGTACAGTACAGGCTGAGATAGATGCAGACTTTGGGCCAACGAGAACCCCAGATTCATTGCAGCAGTTCTACAATGACATGGTGTACAGTTGTTTTGTTACAAGAAGAAAATTGCTAAAGACAACACCACAACACACTATGCAGTACGCACTACGCACTAAATGCGACTTGTCCTAACTGTACACTCATGCCGAATGCAGTGCGACGCGTTTGACGACTTTGTTTCAAGTTTTTTCAGATCGTCATGATGTTGTTTATGGATGAGCTGTGATGATGCAGAGCTTTGTTGCGCGCTTGAAAATGGATCCCAGGGCAAAAAGGTTTGCTTGTCGAATAGTAAAGTAGCTGGTTGGAGTGGGGATATACGGTGTTGTTGACAAAGAGATGTCCCAGTGAAGTGCGGGTCCTTGCTCCTTTGTTGTTTGTTCGCTAGCCGAGAGGGGTGTTACATTACAGCACACTTTACACACACCACATCACCAGCGCTCCAAGTCACTAGGAGACAATGCACAATATGCCTGCTTATAGGACACAAACGAAACCGTCTTTAACTGTTATGAACTATAGTGCTGTGCTACAGTATCCTGATTCTTTAATTTGTTTTGTATGTACGTACAGTAGATGCCTACGTACATTGATTGACATTCGCGGTTAGTATGACGTACATTAGTGATCAGTAGCAGGAGACTGATTCTGCTGATGATGATGGGGGAAAGCAGAAATTTAGCACGCATTCATGCTTGTTTCCGCAGGCGGATCCTAAGCAGTAATTACTCTGTATCGCTTGTGCCTGTTCAGTTTCCATGGGACAAAGCGACCAACAATTGATCTTTCCATAATAAGTGCGCATTAATCTATGGAGGAAGGAAGAGCGCCCGTCTTTCCGTCCGGCCCATCCCATTTCCCCGTCTGTACACTGGAACTGAAGGGCCTTATGTATAAAAAAAAAAAAAAAAAAAAAAAAACCAAAAAAAAAACAAAAAAAAAAAAACAAAAAAAAAAACAAACAAACAAACAAACAAAAAAAAAAACAACAAACAAAAAACAAAAAAAAAAACCAAAAAAAAAAAAAAAAAAACAAAAACCCCGTACGTACGTAGCTCAGACGTTTTGCGTTGCTTTTCATCGCCTTACATACTTCACTTACATAGGGTAGCTCGTCCGACGAAGCAATGTACATGTATGTATACGTTGTACAACACAGAGCGCGCGACAGCGACTAATTAGTTAAAGCATGATGGGCCTTTTTTAAATTGTCTGTTTTCACCCGGCCAGAAATATCTTGTTACCCTTGGCGAAGGGCGCGCTGGCATTGATGCACTAATGAACACCCAATGAGCCCCCTGCCTCTGCCTTGTCACAATTGACTAGTAATCTTCGCTGATGTCTTCACCCGCTGTAAGCATCACACGTTATATACTCTATGTTTGGCAGCTTCAGCTAACAGCAGGCAGCGTCAATACAAATCAGTTCAGTATTCCATATGCTTTTATCACAAGCGCCCAGGCAAAGCACCCACAGGGTTACGGTATCTTTGGCGTCCAGGGACCGGCGTTAATGCAATATGTATTCTTGCTGCAGCGGGGTACCGAACTGTCATCGGTCTGAAAAGTGATCGACTTCGCCCTAAAATTCTGCTGATTTGATTAGACTTTGTCGTCAAATTTACTGGCATAGTTTGCTTTGGTGTGCGCGATGACTTTTAAAAACATTCGACGCCTGAAACAAAGGCCGTGGGAAAGCAACTGACAAGTTTCTCTTCTTCTTCCAGCGGATCGGGAATCTTAAAGTGTGGGTGTGGTTGTTGGCTACCGTACTCTTTAGTCGCAAATGAAACAATATCGTATGTATGCGTGCAACTCTGCAGTATGGGCGACGCACCATTATTGTCTTTGTTATACCAGTACAGGTACGTAGTCAATGAAATGTATGGGAATCACATCAACTCCCTGGGTAGTCGGAGTCGGAGTACGATCTTGTAAACTACACAAAGGGCGTGTGACATTTATTCACTCGCGCCGTCGTTGAGTAAATGACAGCCAAATGGACGATTCCTGACAGATCTGTCAAATGTCTAAATGCACAAATTCCCCTGAAGAGATGGGGCTCGAACTCACAAAGACTGCAGCCAAATCACTCTCTGCCGCCGCACTTTTACAGGCAATTTTAAAGGTAAGGTGACAGGATACTGTCGCTGTTAAAATGCCACAGAGCGCACGCGCCATCAAATGCGTGTGGGAAACGGTTGAACGAACCCACTTGGCCACATTCTCCACACCCCATCTCTCATCTCTCATTGGCAAATGGAGAACCTTCTTTTTGAAAGAAAGGGGCTTTTAAAAAATTACGATATCTTGACAAACTAACGGTGTGACACTTTTATACTCCCTAATTTCTGCCTACATCCTTTAGGGCAGGAACATGCCCTTGTCTCGTATAGATACAGTATATTATCTGCACTGTGCATTGCATGCATTCCTTATGTTGAAAAGCATACGGCATAACATTGTTACAGCGCGCAATTCCTGGTAAGGCAGTACTTTGTCTCGAAAGTGTATGCATGAAAAAATAAGTCATCACATGAGTTTGTGACGCGACGACTTCACCTCGTCAACAAAAGTGATGCAAAAGGGGCGGTTGAATAAGTACGGTAGTGTTACCATCATACATCACATCACATGTACATACGCTATGTCTATGATATGAAGAAGAAAGTGTCTAATCTGTCAGACCTCTTTCTCTTCATCAACCTGAGCCTATGCTTAACGCCACCGAAGGTGCTGCTGTTTTCTCTTTGACTGGCTGGTTGTCCTTGAAAGTAACTTCTCGCGAGTCTCATCCTTGCTCGGGTCCTCTTTTGTTGGTGCGTAAATAATTATGGTTTGGATAAGTGGAAAATTTGATGATGACAACTGACAAAAATGACAAGATACCCTTTGTGACAAACTTTGTCCAAAAATCACATCTCCTATTTTGCATCGCTATAGTGACATCCGTCAGCGCCGAAACTATCAGCTATTCTTTACGCTGGCAAAAGCAAAGCCGCATCGGGCAGCCATACAAAGTATGTAATGTAGATATC
Organism: Epsilonema sp. ZAB3_2; assembly: GCA_030247985.1. Classification (NCBI taxonomy): domain Eukaryota; kingdom Metazoa; phylum Nematoda; class Chromadorea; order Desmodorida; family Epsilonematidae; genus Epsilonema; species Epsilonema sp. ZAB3_2. The sequence goes on from JASAMW010000158.1 coordinate 8,903, forward strand.
GACATCTACTCATGATTCTATCATGACGTGATCCATGAATTGTGAAACGATGTTGTGGTATCAAAAGAGGTGTGGATGAAATGAGTAGAAACGTGTGAGAAGGGCGATATCAAAAATATATAATTCTGCTTAGGGGAAGAATGGACGACTTAGTGTAAACGCACAGAGCATCCCTGGCAGATATTGGCCCCAATTTATTGGGTATTTGAAATATCCAATTATTTGGATATCCAATTAATTGGGTTTTACGAAACCATTACATTGGGTTTTACGAAACCATTATAATGGGTTTTACGAATCCAAAATATTGGATAAATCCAATTAATTGGATTCGTAAAACCCATTACAATGGTTTCGTAAAATTATCGATTTTTACGAATCCAATTAATTGGATTTATCCAATCTTTTGGATTCGTAATATCCATTATAATGGTTTCGTAAAACCCAATGTAATGGTTTCGTAAAACCCAATTAATTGGATATCCAATAAAATGGTTCCGTAAAACCCAATGTAATGGTTTCGTAAAACCCAATTAATTGGATATCCAATTAATTGGATATTTCAAATACCCAATAAATTGGGGCCAATATCTGCCAGGGATGCTCTGTGCGTTTACACTAAGTCGTCCATTCTTCCCCTAAGCAGAATTATATATTTTTGGCGATATGTATGAGGCTGTCGTCGTGTTGTCGTGTCCAACGCATCAAGGCTCATGAACATGATTGATGTTGATGATAATGATGAGAGGGGCGGCGCACTGGTCGGGGGTTTTGTCTCGCTAATTGCCTCCGATCCTCTCGCCGGGATCAAAGGGCGAACAATAGGACCCACTCACACTACACGACACCACGCACCGACGATACACATCGATATTTCAGGACAGCGTGCAGGTATGCAACGAATGTACGTACGTATGGGTGATCACAAGGCCGAAAATACTTTGGAGCAGCATAGGCAAATGCTGGTGTGGTGTCTGGGGGAGAGGCGACGATACTACCATGCGATCGCTGCTAATCAGAATTCCGGATCGTCAGCAAGAAAATGCATGTACTATTGTGCGCGCGTTTTTTCTGTCCTTTCAGACAACTAAAACGGCCCGGATCATTGCCACCTTATAGACAAGATAGGTTCGTTACGGCATTCACAAGAAGCTTGGGACGGTGTCACTCACTACTGAAATAGGCCTATACGTGCAAAAAGCACACGAAAAGGTACATGCCATGGTCCAAAATATTATTCTGTACGCATTTAGCAGTGCACTGCGTGCCGATGGTCGACTCGACACGTCATATTACCGCAGAGGACAACACAAAGCGCAAAATTTTTGAAGCTGCTACTGGCCATCAATTAGAGTACGATAAAAATAAAATGGCTGTTCTCCGGTAAAGGACAGCTTGGTTTGGAACCATGCCTTCGTTGCGGTGGATTGGATAGCCACGGCTGCTGGTGAGTCAGGGTTTTTCTGCCCCAGGTCTGGGGCATCAAAGTAATTGCTGTGCAATTGATTTGTTGCATTGTTTGCATCAAAAGAAATAGAGAAACGACGGAGCGAATTTGACGATAGCGCAACGTGTCCCGTTGGGGACGGTTCACTAATTACGTTATGCTTTCTGGCCCGATTTTTAACCCCCCTACCCTATGCGTTACGCTTCCGTTACGTTTTTGGTTTGACCCTCCCTACCCTTATATATTGGCGTAACGTAATAAAAATTCCCCTAAAAATGAATCCCACTGTGCTAAGACGATGGCAGTTGTGCACATACTTAGGCCTACTAATTTTACTTTGATGTATGCACGTTTGTAATGTATGCATGTACATAGGTATGTAGGGTATCAGTCAATAGGTAAACAATATACAATAATACCATTGTCATGTACTACATAGATAATCTAACAATCTCGCACAAATCAAGTTGGTCTCAGTCAAACATCAGGCCGAAACTTTGGTAAAAAAATTTATTACGTTACGCAGCTGTTCTTTGACCCCCCTACCCTATGTTCACCGTTACGCTTCCGTTACATTTGGGTCAGACCCCCCTACCCTTGTCCAGAGCGTAACGTAATTACTGGCCGTCCCTTGCATGTACTGCTAGAATGCATGCTGCGCTGCCCCGCCGGGCGTTGCGCTGCAGTTTGGCGCGAGTCATGGACCGCTGCATGTTACTAAACTACGCTTATGGACACGACACTTCAATGACGCCTAGACTAAGTGCGGCTTAGTTTGCACGCAACAGCATACTGAGCATCAAGTTTTAGTCCCATTTCGCACCATATTGTGTGATTTTGTCCAACAACAAGCAATGATATGCATTATGGAGTACTTAGCACAGTGAACACAACGTGTTCTTGGCATTTCATAGCAGATACAGAGTTCTAGACCAATTGAAAACACTGGATAGAAAGCACTGATACTGAGTACAGGCCAGAAAGGATTGGCGATCAAGTAAAAAGACGGGCGATCGAGTAGGCAAAGTAAAAATAGTAGATCAATTGATGACAACATTTTTATAAAAATCAGTAGGTGAAAACAAAAAAGATAGAGGTTTGTGTACATATGTATGTATGCACTACCCTACATATGGCTGTTATACTATTCCTGCAATTGTGTATGTGGAAGAAGGTTTCATGACACCTTTCTTGCAATTTTTTCATTTGGGAGCCCACAAGTAAACAAGGGAAAAGATTGAAACACTTGCCCCTCTTCTGATGCTTTTGATTGCTGTACTCTACTAGTGAAAGCAACAAATGCAGTGATTGTATGTCAATTCTGGCTGCTAATTAGCAATAAACCCGAAGAAAATTCACTTGACAAAAAAGTACAACCCCTCCTTCCTCAGCAGACCTGCAAAAAACCCAACCCTTGGTGTAAAATTTTTGAGATTTTTAGAACTTTTCGATTTTCGTCCTATGCTTCACGTGTTGAAGAATGGAATCTAAGCCGCACCTGGTCTGGCCGTTTGATGTTATGCGCAAAATGACGGGTCCATATTGAAGGATTTGTTAATTTAGCTGTCCATGCGCGAGTGCAGATACGATTGTAGGAGTACATGCCAGTTTTCTCCGTTGTAGCACGTACTCCTAGAGCGCGCGCTCCACTTTGCTGCGCGCGCCCTCCTCCCCTCCAGAGGAGGGGACGTGCGCAGCGCAAACAGGGTAGCGGAAGAATGCGTATTATAGGAGTACGTGGCCTACAAAACAAAACAACAAACAACGTATACGACGGATTTGCAGCAAATATGCAAGCAAATGAACTTGATTGAAGTGATCCACTGATCCTGTCTGTCCGACGAGAAAAAGTGACCCTTCTTCACGACGAATCGGTAAGGTGTTTTTTTTTCATCTAGCAATCGCATTTATTGTGCGGTCATTTATCACTGATTGCAGCTGCATGCAATGATTTCTGTTTTAGGAGGGTATCAAGTCAATCATGGGTTTGTGCAAGTGTGGTCGGCGCAAGTTTACAAATCTATTCTGTTACGAGCATCGGGTCAATGTGTGTGAGCATTGCATCGTGTCAACCCATGCCACGGTACGGTAGGGTACTCCATCGCACCCACTCAGTCACTCAGAGTTCGCTATTGAACTCAAGTCGTGTTGCGTAAAATAGATTCACAAATGCGGATTTTTGTTCGTGCTTCGTGAACTCCTATTTTGCAGAAGTACATGCAAACTACGCAGTCACGACTTGAGTCCCATAGCCAACTCTTTCTGGCCAGACTATACCTATATAGCTAGGTTAACCTGATTTTACACAGTAACGTACACACGCATTTGTGGGTCATTTACGTTCGGCAACCAAACAACCAACATACATACAACAACCAAACAACCAAAAGTGTGGACCTCTTGAAAGTGGCTCCGCCAAAATGACATCCATGTATTATCAACTTGATGAGCTGGCTTAGCTTAGGCTAAGGCTAGGCTTAGGCTTAGGCCAGCATCGATGTCCTCTAAAGTTGGATTTTTTTTATATTTAGTAAGTTGAATTTTCAAATATGCTTAGGCTTAGGCTTAACACAATCGAGAAGGAAAATTTGCCGAATGTGCCAGGGAATCGAACCCTGGACCTCTCGAGTTCCAGCCGAGCGCCTTAACCATTTGGCAACAAACCGCGATCTGGCGTCATTGTTACCAACAATTGTTTAGTGGAATAATATATGGGTGTTGTTGTTTTGTTGTGGGTTTGTTGATGAACGGACAACAAACCAACAACAACCATCAACCATAAAGCCTATAAACAGACAGCAAACCGACAACAAACCAACAACAGCTGAACGACTTGTTGCCAACAATGACGCCAGATCGTGGTATGTGTTAAGCCTAAGGCTAAGTACAGGGTGTTTCATAATATACTCTCCGGACGTTTGTTTATCTCTCCATAAATTCCAACTTTAGAGGACATCGATGCTGGCCTAAGCCTCAGCCTTAGCCTCAGCTAAGCCAGCTCATCAAGTGGATAATACATATATGTCATTTTGGCGGAGCCACTTTCAAGAGGTCCACACTTTTGGTTGTTTGTTTGTTGGTTGTTTGGTTGCCGAACGTAAATTACCCATTTGTGTGTTTTAGTGCGTGGTTCAAAGCTACCTTGCGTGGCTTCACGACGATAATTATGATCCGAATTGCAGTTTGTGTGGTCAGCTCTTAGCCAATCCGAACGCACAATGCATTCGACTTACTTGCCTGCGTAAGTGGACTGTTTTTTTCCACTGTTTTGTCATTATTTCTCGTACAGTAAGGAGCAGCGCTCGGTGTGGTGTGGTGTGGACGCTTTTATGCATTTCATTTTCAAATAGTGAGAGTATACTTTTATGATAGACTTGATATAGGTCAGACCAGATACAGGAAGATGGTGAAACTTTTACCCCACAACGTTTCGGCTCAGAGCCTTCATCAGGTGGCTTAGAATGTTGGATAAAAACCATACCCAACAATTTCATTTTTACCCAACATTCTAAGCCACCTGATGAAGGCTCAAGTTTATATGAGCCGAAACGTTGTGGGGTAAAAGTTTCACCATCTTCCTGTATCTGGTCTGACCCATTATACCTACATCAAGTCTATCATGAATGCAAACGGCCAGCGAATAACTTTTCGGAGTATACTTTGATATGTATACGTAGCGTGGGGTAAAATGCGACACTGATGAGGTTGCGTTTAGTCTATATATGTTTCGGACAGCCGGGCACCGAAAGGAGGGGGGGGGGGAGAAATCGACCAAACGGGAATCGAACCCGCTACCCTCGGTCACAGCTCTGGACTTCTAGGCATACGACCAGGTGCCGGTCCAAGGACAGATGGCTATACTCGTCTTACATACCTGGAACAAAACTAAAGTCGTCCCAGCCGCGTTCTGCCGTGTGTTATAAATATCTCCGGATCCAGCCATCGTAGAGCAAAGCGGTTAAAAATCTCTCGATAACTTTTAGCGGGATTGAAAATAAAAAAAACCGCATGCGTCTACGAGCCCTCTGTGTCGAGAAATCGCCAAATTCCTTAAGTATGAAAAATGTACTAAAAAGGTACACTTTTTCCGATTATTCCACATAAATGAACAATGCCGCAGAAACTTTTTTATTAAAAGTAGCCTACCCTATGTAAAATTTGGTGTAGATTTCAAAAATAGTATCGGTGTTTCAAAAAAATTTAACCCCTAGTATATAAGTTTGCAAAATTTGTATATTTTTGACAATTTTTGGGTAGGGGTTAAATTTTTTGGATCAACGATACTATTTTTGAAATCTACGCCAAATTTTACATAGGATAGGCTACTTTGATGAAAAAGTTTTGGCGGCATTGTTCGTTTATGTTGAACAATCGAAAAAAGTGGACATTTTTCATACTTAAGGAATTTGGCGATTTCTCGACACAGAGGGCACGTATACGCATGCGGTTTTTTTTTATTTTCAATCCCGCGAAAACTTATCGAGAGTTTTTTAACCGCTTTGCTCTACGATGGCTGGATCCGGAGATATTTATAACACACGGCAGAACGCGGCTGGGACGACTTTACATATAGTTTACGTACACTACTACTGGCCTCGGACGCTATTGCCATACGTACGCAGTACGTACCTACCACTTATTTGACTAAAATATAGGTTGCGAGCAAAGCTTGGTGGCCTGTTTTCCCCCCACGGTACCCACCCCTATGTACGTGGGTTTGCTTGCAGATTTGTATCACTGGAGCTGTCTGGACGCGTGGGCGAGTCAGTTTCCGGCTACCACAGCGCCGGCCGGCTACAAGTGTCCGCTGTGTCAGGAGGCCATCTTTCCCAAGCCAAATCACGTCTCACCCATCGTGGACCAACTAAAGGAAACGCTGAAAGCCGCCAACTGGGCCCGAGCTGGCTTGGGACTCCCTCTTGTAAGAGACGAGACAGTAGCGACAACGAGTGCCATAGAAATTAAGGTGGATACGAAGTCTTTCCGGGCGAACTTTGAGTAAAGCTACCACTCCCGGTTACAGAGCACAGATACGCACATACATATGTTGTCTTGTGCTTAAACAAGCTCACGGAGACGCATCCCTTTGGTACTATCTGGCCAGAGAGAGTTCGCTATGGGACTTTATGTCGTCTTACGTAGTTTGCATGTACTTCTGCTGAATTGGAGTACACGAAGGACGGACGGAAAGCCGCATTGGTGAATCTATTTTACGCAACACGACTTGTGTTCCGTATAGCGAAACTCTCTCTGGCCAGGCTATTTACGAGTTGCGGTAATCTGTTAGGTTGGTCGATAGCGACCCCGCGGTATTTAGTGAAAGTTTGGATCGGTGTCTGTGGGATCGTCGACGTCGTTTGTTGTCAATTCTTCTTTTCACTCGCTTCTTTTCCGTTCCCAGATGACTGAACAACGTCGACTACCCCGCAGGCACCGATCCAAACTTTCACTAAATACCGCGGGGTTGTCATCGACCAATTCATTCGCGTTACCGCATTTCGTCCATACGTAGTTGTTGTGCTTTTCAGTTGGATATGCCAGAATCGCCCGCTTCTGCTGCTCTTCAGTCTCCGGTGATTCATTCCACGGTGGCTAATGGCGGCGCCGCAGCACTTTTTTCGATTGTTCAACATAAACGAACAATGCCGCCAAAACTTTTTCATCAAAGTAGCCTATCCTATGTAAAATTTGGCGTAGATTTCAAAAATAGTATCGTTGATCCAAAAAATTTAACCCCTACCCAAAAATTGTCAAAAATATACAAATTTTGCAA
>JASAMW010000160.1:0-30964 GCA_030247985.1 Epsilonema sp. ZAB3_2
AGCGTCATCAACTCAAATCGAAACGACTGTACGTCTTGATGGCAGAAGCCGCAGATGGATACAATAGAGATCGTAACTGTCTCACCTCCAGCATGGTCATAAGAAAAGCAGTGTATCGTTGCATCTCGTTGCTATTTGAAACGTCGCGAACGAGGAAGGAGACGTTGACGGCCAGTGGCGCTGTCGGTTGCTCTACGGACTTGTAGTCGTCTGAATACAGCAGAGACACCAACCGTTGCTGCAATTCCAAATATGGGCATTCATCTCCATCAAACTTGGCCGCCGAATTTCCGGCTAGGCTCGTGACAATAAAGACGTATCCGCCCACAAATAGGAGCAGCTGCATCTTTTGATTAAAGTTACATATGCACTTTTTTCACTGCTGCACAATAAAGTGAAAACGGAGACAAAAAGTGTCTGTTCCTGAATCCTGATTTTACGCTCGAAATATGCGTAGGTCTATACTATAGCTGTGGACATGTGCATATTTACTATATTCTCTTCTGTGCTCTGTGTACCTTTTCTCAGTAATTATTGACTGAAGTGATTAGCTTATCCTTGACTGATTGATGGATGACAGCATATGAACGTTATTAAAACTGACTCTGATGATGACATCATAGGTACAATATTGGAATTCTCGCTGCAAGGTGGGACGTGGGGCAATGTATTTGGCATTTCGAACTGGAAACCAACGATTATCAATTTCTCGTACTGCACTCCACCCACATAGTGCATACCTGACCTACATATGTTTATTCAAGACGTTATCTCTGTCGCAACTTGTTGTTTACTATCTTCTAATTGTTAGCATACTTAAACAGTACATTAAGGTGAATGGATTTGTCCAAGCGTACTATCATCGCAAACAAATAATAAAAACATCACGTTTAACCCTTACAATCAGCCACGTAACCGGACATTGACAATCATCGAGCCAAACAACGAAATAATGCATGTTGTACAAATACTGTACGTACGTACATACATAGGTTACACTTACGCAGTCAAGCATTATATAGATGCTATTGTAAATACATATGATCTACAAAACTGTAGCCTTTTTGAAAAAAAGAAAAAACTATGGATAACGATCAGCCAACTCGGACTTTTACCATGGCACAAGTTCGTAAGGATGCGTCGGCTGAAAACTGCCTCGTTGTTTTCAACGACAAAGTTTATGATTTGACTCAGTTTTTAAACAAAGTAAGTAATGCAGACAGTAGTGGGCTACACACGTGGTGAGTAAACTACTCACGGGGAATTCCCCATAAGTATGCGATGAAGCATAGGGAGGCTGGTGAATTCACCGTGAGTTTTCACCGCGTGTGTAGCCCACTAGTGTGAGGGTACTGTACATTGGAACAATTGCAATATGCAGGTTAGCCTACGCTATATTTGTATGTGATATTATTACACTGTTGGTGTTTGAAATGAAAATTAGCATCCTGGTGGAATGGAAGTGCTACTGGAGCATGTTGGCCACGATGGAACAGAAGCTTTCAAGATTGTCGGCCACTCCAAATACGCAGAGCAACTGCGAGAATCTTTTCTCGTGGGAAAACTTACAGGTCACTTTTGTCAACAGTGGACACATAACAAAGAGCGTCTTGCTCCGGAGAAAAATTAGTAATTGGGCTGTGTAACATTGGCTGGCCGGCTAACTATGAAGTTCAGCATATTGTACATGCAAGAGATTTGTTGACAACGACAGTGATCTGAAATGAGTCTGTTGGCTGTTGCAATGGTTGATGCTTGATGGTATTTTATTGTACGTAGAGATGTATTCAACTGCATGCATTCATCATTATTTTACTTTATCCTTATCATTTTCATTATTATATCATTATCATCATTATCATTAAAAAGTTCCTACAGTACATATTATATTATTATGTATATGTATGTACTGTACATGCGAGATCACATCACACTGCATCGCACCTACAAGGTACATACATACATACATACCTAACCATCAACACTACTTACACTATTGTTTGTATGTGGTCAAAAGTACTAGTCAAACAACACATTATGGCACATAAGCCAAGCTGCTCTGATGAAGAATACCATGCAAAAAATGCAATCACATACTATACAAAGGAAAATCATAAATTGACAGATTTCAGTCCTCCTGATTGTTCGTCAGAAGCTGTCGGTGGTGGATTTCTGAGCTTCTGCCAGCGAATGGATTTGCCAGCTTTCGTTGACAGACTAGCACACACCAATAACAGCATGGCACCGCCCACTACCAAGTAATATGCCCAGCCAATAGTACAGTTTCCTGCAACATTACATTTTCTGTAATGAAAATCATCCAACAAAATTATCACGTGCTATCGAGGAATGCGTGTACATAATGTATAGTGTCTTCCACCTAAGAGGTAGGGTCCAGCATGTTCTCCGCAAGCATCTCGAACTTCCCGATTACCCCATCCAAGAGGATAAATCACACATCCACCGCCAATCAAAATAGCTGAAACAAAGGGCGCATCAAAAATGCACGGACTCAACTTGTACGCAGTTTTTGGCTTTCACATTACAAACCTGCAAAGGCTTGAACAATGCCAAGGATTCGTGCGCTGGTCTTGCTGACGATATCCGACATGCACCATGCTGGTATAGTTATGAATGCTACCAGTAGAGCAGCTGCACTGCCCACACCCACACTCACTGTACAGATCTTCCACCACAAAGTGGGAATGTCGTCGAAGGTTTTGTAGCGTCCACACAGCTCAACCAGCTCTATGCGTTCTGTGCCGGGATGTGACCAGGGATAATTACAGCGTCGGAAACAGCCAAAATACGCTGGCAGAGAGCGGTCGTTCAAGCTCAAGGAGCCGATTATCCATAGAGGAATGTAATATCCGGCGCTGACCACGCCGGCTGCCACCACAGACAACAGCGACCAACCGAAGCCAACGCCACTGAGACCAGGCGAGGGAGCCATGATGCAGGTTGCAGCTATGAAGGTGCAGGAAGCATTGGCCTTCTTTAGCTGGCCATAAAATCTACGTAGTGCAGAGAAATTCTACTTCCGAGTGTTGTCGTAAAGGGTAATAAAGCGAGTGGAGTAAGTTTTGATGAATTTTCCGATGCTCCACGCACGGTGCTTCGGACCGCAGTGAAGGGTTGGATGTTTGGAGCGATTTTCTCGCCGAATCTGCGGGGAACAAACACACCAGGGAGTCAATTCGAAAAGTAGCAAATTATGTAAACACGGCACGGCACTGGCTGCCGCTGTGCGGCCTAACATTTAACAATGCCCCGCGAAGTGAGCAATATATACATTTGTACGGTACGTATGCAGGGTATAGTGATGTATGTAAGTAGCTGTGGTACTATTCTAGGTATAAGCAGCTATAGCTACCGCGGTTGAATTTTAGCTTAAACAACAAACGCAGGGATCAACGAGAGCTCTCGAGCAAGGAAAATGGAGCACAAATGAACCAGGCGCATTGTCACATACTTTAGCCGTCGATGACTTTTGCGACAATGCTGCACAGATATGCGACACAAACAACAGGGGAGCAGTAGCGGTGTCAGACAGTGTCTCGCACTGTGATTCCTCAACGGTTAAAACGACAGCGCCTATTCCGCAGCACAGGACAGGGTACCATGACAATCCAGTGCTCATGAGCCGTTTGCAATTTTTTTTCACTTCAAACTTGCCAAAGGCAGTTGTAAAGAAATACCTATAGTGCATTAGGTACCGGTAGGGCCTGCTATGAAACACCTTGGGGTTTCGTTACCTACGTACATACCTATCAACGCTAAAGATACAGAATGTTATGTACGTTTTAGTAGCAGGTGTGAACCCTTTCGAAAAGGCATGCCCAAGAATAACCGGCCGTCACCTGAAATGCGAAAGCAGCTGTGAGAAGGGTGCATCAAATTTCGGCTAATCATTTCGCCTAATTTCCAGCACCATTCTAGACGGACTGCAGTCTACAAACTATTCGTAAACAGAGTGAGTGCACTTCTTAATAGCAAAGTACGGCTCCTGTCGGTGTATCGGATGGCAAAAAGCTGGCACGTCAGGCGTCAGCTTTATTTTTCTAAGCTTCACACCGATAGAAAAAAGATAAACTTTGGAAAATGCGGCTAGAAATGCAGGAAAGATCCGATATCCGGCTCAAGCTAATGCTAAGAAAAGCAGATGAGACCACCAGCGCCATACGCGTCCGTGAGTAAAATTGATAAGTAAGCGTGATCTATCTGCTCATCAAAGCGCCCAGCGGAAAAAGCATACTAACTATCTCCTATGGCAGAAAACGGAAAGAAAAAGCCGGCGTGCAGCTAATCGCCCCGTATATTTCCAGAAATCTGCCTTTGCTTTTTCCTCCAGCATACTACATAAACAGCTACACAAGCCGCTCTACGGCCCTTATCATGCTTCTCTGATCTCAGGCTAAGGCAACACAGCCGCACACCAAGCTAACTGATAAGCGAAACACATATAGTACATACTACGTATGCCGGCCAGTCCTAGTAGTACACTTATTACGGGGCGCGTGCACGCGAGAAAAAGGGAAACAAACCAAGCAGAAGCTGGCGATCAATCAAGAATCTTTTTGGTGACGAATCGCTTGCCGAAGTTTGAAGAATGGCTTGGTATCAGAAGCGGACGGGAAAATCCTATTAGCTAGCAAGACTTTTCTCCTCAGGCAGATAGCTTACTACCGGGCATAGTAATCAAGTTTTCCATAGAAATTTGGTTCTGGTAAATCGTGAAAAGGACGTGAAACCCAGATGAAATAATGACGTCCGCCCTTTGAAAATTTCGAAAGAGAAAGTTATCTACAGGGTGTCTCACGTAGACCTACCTAACGATCCAGCCTTATAACTTCCGTATTACAGTAGCTATCAAGCTGAAATTTGGTCCTCAGAAACCCAAGAATATACCATTTGTTGTGACAAAATTTGAGCCAGATAGGTCAATTAGGGATGAAATTACGAGCTTGCAAATTTGTGACCACGTTTTTCAACATTTTGAAATCATTGATGCCGCTATTGACCTCGACAGCTCCTTGAAGGCTGTTATGGGCGGTAAATCGCCTGTATTTTTGTATCCTTTGTGTTCTGGACCGTGATGACATTCAGCCGTTATTGTTCCGCCATATTTCTTTGTTGGATGAGCTCAGCAGAAGATTTTCGTCCCAAAACCACGCTCAGTGCGGAAAATGCGAAAAACAGGGTCCAACATTTGCAAGCTCGTAATTTCATCCCTAGTTGACCTATCTGGCTCAAATTTTGCCACAACAAATGGTATATTCTTGGGTTTCTGGGGACCAAATTTCAGCTTGATACCTACTGTAATGTGGAAGTTATAAGGCTGGATCGTTAGGTAGGTCTACGTGAGACACCCTGTATCTTGAAATGCGGCATCAAACAGTGTATTGCTTGAAGGCGTTTCTTTCTCCAAGCGCTTGTCAGTCGATTATCCCATGGGATTCCATGAGAATCGTGCCACTGCGGGTGCGGGTGCGGGCATGTTGAACATAATTTTTTCATAAACATTCGATTTACTCGCATCTCTCAGAGTATGTAGCCTACTTGAAGCGGAAAGAATTTGACACAAAAGTATACTGTGTATGTGTATACACACATTTAGTGTCTAAACTAGGTACAAAACACACCAAGGCGTTTAAAATATTGCGTTCTGCCCTGCCGAGTCATACACATTCAAACTATAAACTGTCGGTCCATCACATACATAGTCACATACATGATGTGCTAAAACATAGGCTTTTATAAACATACTATACGTACGTACATTATGGTGCACTGGCACCATTACATACTATACTTGACACAACGAAGCCTAACAGCTATCAATAAGCATAGGGAAGGAAGCTTGTTTAGAGGAGAAGCAAGCACGCCAGACAACAGCTCTATCAGCAAGCAACGCAGGCAGACGATTAACAAAACAAAATTCAATGCCAAACACAAGCCAGTCAATTCATGGGTGGTCGAGCTCCGCTAATGAGTAATTTAGTGAGTAGTGACCTATCAGATTGGCTGAGACTGACCACAATTTACTACGCTGTCCAATAATGACCAATCGGCCGAATCGACAGAGTTCTCATTATTTTTTGGCATCTTCAACATAAACTGACGCTCATCTCATCACCGCAATGAACATATGCGATACAAGGGCAAGATGATTGGTCAAGCTGGAGCCGCCATTGCCAAAAGCAAAGACATAGATGTTTTCCTGCATTGCGTTGAGTTTTGACGCTAAACTGCGTTCAACGTCTCACGAACTGTACGTACGCAAACACACAGTTGTCCAATGTTACTTGTGTTGAGCACAAGGTGCAGCAGTCCATAGATCGTTCGTACTGATATATTGTTGTCACAACGTGGTGCACATACAACCGGCATATTGTAGTTTGTCACGCATAAAGTACATACTGATACATAGTGCGTGCGTGAACCCTCCAGTTCCAATAGCGTTCCATGTGATATTAGTGCTGTACGTGACTGAACTAGGGAAGTGACGAGACGCATGTAACGTTCAAGGTTTAGATCGGACGAACACACCAACGGGAAGAGGTCAATATAGATTTATGTGCACTGTCTTACAGTCCTTCCGCCGGCCGTCCTTCACTGAAAGTGGAATGCGTGAATCTCCTATAAAATAGGTACATCAATGGAAGCCTCCACAGGTACAGCTTAGCTCCGTAGCATTGCCTGATTTGATGTTGAGCAACCATAGCTAGATATTCGAACAAAAAGGCCAGGGCTTCCAAATCGTATAAGCTACAATAGGTAATGGTACGCTTTCAATGCGCGACAAAATCCAATTCAGGTAGGCTATAATGAAGTGCCATTCATTTCCAAAATTGAACTACGATAGTAGGTAATTGACAGTTGATACCGGTACACCATCTGCGCATTTTACCCCAAGATCGGGAGTGAAAGTAAAATGCAAAACAAGTAGCAAAACGCTCAGTATATCAATACCACTGATGTCAACTCGGTCTTCAATGAAATCGGGTAAAGTAAAGTAAATTACCGGGTATGCCCTATCCCGGGTAAAGTAAGGTAACTTTACCCGTCCTTTGTCAAAACGGGTAAAGTAAACCCATGTGAAGCATTTTACCCGGGTAAAATCGAGTAAGTACATAGGTAGGGGATTTTTGCTTTGAAATTGGTTGCAATGCGCCCATACATACATGCACATGCGTTAGATTACAATCCATAACATACCTATCCCACCCAGCGTACTGTATGTGTACACATTGTTGAAGGTAGGTACGTTATAATATCGTCTGACGGATTCAGAAATTGATGCAAGCAGTGCTAATCTGTCCAGAGCACAAGCTTTTACCTTAGTACATCTACCCGAGTAAGTACTAGAAAGTATGGCCGAGTAAATCGGGTAAGTATTAGCCGTACTTACCCGCACTTTCAGCATTTTTACCCGGGTAAGCATCCATTCTGCTGGGTACCGGTAAACCTTACCCGATAAGCCATTGCATCGGGTAAAGTAAAGTAATTTTACCCGGCGTAAAGTACCGGTAAATTTTACTCTGACATCAGTGAAGACGCAAGACATGATGGAATAGTCTTTAGCGCGGGTGTACTCTATTAAGACATATAAGCACAAGAGAAGCAGTTTGAAAAATTGGGCAGCCAGTGCGTGAGTCGAACACGCAACGCAGAACGGGATTACGCCCCTATTAGCGCACACCACTATCTGACTGCACGGCTCAATTTCTCAAACTCCCACTCTTGTACTTTGGTCACCGGACTCGCACACGCTCTTTTGTTGGCACGCACGGACGTGCGGCACTGTTAATAGGGGCGTAATCCCGTTCTGCGTTGCGTGTTCGACTCACGCACTGGCTGCCCAATTTTTCAAACTGCTTCTCTTGTGCTTATATGTCTTCTGACATCAGTGATCAATACATGTTTGGTACATGTGATTGTACATATGGACAGTTCGTGCAAGGTTGAGCACGCAGCGGTATCGACGATGATGGACTCATGGTTCCAAAGATTAGATTCGAATAAAACTCCAGCTTCTTCGCTCCACTTTGGAGCTGTTGAATGGTCATGATTGTAAAGCTGCGTACGGCCACCAATGGGCAACAATGAAAAGACAGACGTACACGTACAGATTTCCATAATGGAGCAAGCAGCAGTCGATCAATTCAAATCTGGATACAGGGGCGGAGCAGTCGGGCGATGCCTGTGATAACCTGAATAACAAAAGATCACACATTTCCAGCAAGCTTAGCACTCATTTTCATACTTCTGAGCAACGCGTGCAAGTGCAAGGTTTTTTCATACGAATTGCCAAAAGAAGCAAACACATTGGGAAGCCAGAACGCGAAATAATAGTTAGCAACCTACCAGTGGCGTAACTCTGCTCCATGGCCCTCCTGAATTGCTCCTCTTCTGATAAACCTCCGGTGTATTGAGCATATCTGTTGTCGTCTGCATAGTTATCATCGCCCCATGTGCCCGTGCCATGGAACCTCGGCTGCTGTTGAGGCCCATAGCTCGCAGGTCTCCTCCCTCTCGAACTTCCGGCTTCGTACTCAGCTGAAAATTAGTCAAGGTACTATACTTTACATAGTATGTACGCCTTGTACATACAAAGACGTTGGTGCCAGGTGTGACTACGGTACACCTTCAGGGGTACGAGTGTACCAAACTCGAGTGATGCGCTCGCGTAATGCAGCACGTACGTACGTACGTACGCCGATACCGGTCACACCACAAGTTCTATTTCACGCATACACGCTTGCATTAGTTTGGTACCTCATAGCTAATGGACTTATGTGCATACAGTATGGCAATGTTAACTTCATACGTACGCGACAAAAACATGTTCATGAGCGGCTTGAGCGGTCCGTGCACATAGGTCAAACCAACCAGAATACCGGCCAAATGACCGAGAAAAGAGGCGTTGGGTACCATCAGTTGAATAAGAAGCAGCTCAGCCCAACAAGCCCAAACAGGAGACACCGGGATCCAACCCAATAGCCGTTGGTCTCCGCCAGGGAAATATGCATTGCACAGGACTTTCAACGCAAACACCACACCTGCAAAATTGCACACTGTGCGGTATATTCGGGCAGGTGGTGTAAAGAAAAAGTTGTACCTATACATCAAACTTTTCTTCACCCAGCAGAGTGAGTTTGACAGCACTACAAGTATTGTACAACTTTACAGAGTTGGCAGTTACGTACATGATGAAGAAATTTGGGCGAAATTCGATATCCTCTCGGCCATTGTCCATCACTTGCATATTCTCGCTACTACGCTGCTACTAAACTTTTCGGTCGCCGATCTTTTCCACAGATCACGCAATTAATAGTACGCACACAAATAGTACGTTGGTCAAAATTGAGCGTGCGTGCGTACGTAATTTGAAATCTAAAGGCGACGTTGGGCAAGGGCAAGTTTTGTGCTACGTTTCTCACAAACAAAAATATGACGTAGTTTGTGTCCTCCCACAAAGTGACCACGACCAAGATTAGAAAGGCGACTACTAAGTTTCGCGCGGAGCCCAATCGATAGAGGGCCACGCCTACTGCCAACTCTGTAAAGTTAGACAATACAGCAGTGCATGGATTGGATACCATACTACTCTACTGTTTTGCCTTTTGCTTTGGTTACGAATAACAGGATACCCGAGAATCCAATGGCGCATTGGTGCATCAGGTTGAACTCGCGCCAATGCAAAAACTCCTCCAGCCCTACACTCAAGGCCACAATCACAACATTGGTGAGCACAGAGAACACGGCAAGCAGATAGGCAAAGTAAGGCGAACCCATGCGACGCTCCAACCGACGCCCCTGACCATAGAAAACAGTTCAATGTACTGTAGGTACATCTGGAGCACACACTGTAAAGTTTGGTGTATAACCCCGCGGATTTACGCAAACGACAGAGGGCGAATTACCAGGGTTATTGTATACGTATACGTCATACGCTGGAGTATGTTCAACACTTTGGCAATGCACCAAACTTTACAGTTCGTAACGACTCATACAGTAGTTTGTACGTCATGTAGGTATACACGTACGTACGAGGAAGTACGTACGAGGAATAATGTGTTCGCATTATTTACCTTCCAGAGAAATGAGACCATGTTGAAGTAAAGGTGCATATCGGAAGCGTGCATCACCACTGGTGCCAACAGACGCCACCACTCTTGCCCATACCACACCCTGTCGGCTCGAATGCACAGTGCATCTGCATATGTAAATTCATACGTATATGGGCACAATAATATCACCACGGTGTATACGTGGTAAGAAACAACAGAAAGTGCGTATACCGTATTTTTGGGTGTATATCCCCCCCCCCCCCTCAGTATCATCCCCCCCCCCCCCCCCCCAGTGTATAACCCCCATTGGCAAAACATAAATTTTGCCCAGTGTATATCCCCCCTGGTGTATAACCCCCCATGTACTGGAAGGTACCTAACCTACCTATGTAAGCTGGTCATTAGCTAGCTATAGCTACTCCTACACGAAGCCACTATGCCTATAAGCTTAGCTGAGCATGTCTTGTACTAGAATAACCCTGTTTTGACCGCGATTATGCCCTAAAACACTTACTTTTGACCTCAAAAACATGCCTCTACGCACCTCTCAAAAACATAAATTTTGTCCCATGTATATCCCCCCCAGTGTATATCCCCCCAGTGTATAACCCCCCATCAGACCTCTCGATTTTTGTATAGCCCCATGGGGCTATACACCCAAAAATACGGTACTCACGTGTTCTCCTCTGCGGGTCCAGGTCAGGTACAAATCCGAGAAAAATGGCCGCCTGAGCTAATATGGAAACGAGAGTCACAGGTGGAATATGTTCGAAGCCGACGGAAAAGAGCTGGTAAGCCAGTAACATGACGCCCAACCCACCTCGACCACCCATTCCACCACGATTTCGAAACATCTTCCTCAGGGTTTCCTGCTCTAAGTCTAAAATAACAGTGGGCAAACCTAACGCAGTGAAGAATGCAACTAAACAATGTTCCAGCAAACCGCAACCCAATACCTATTCGAGCCTCAATAATGGCTGAACTGTCAGTCAGTCAGTACTAATGCTGACGTGTACTATAAACTTACCTACGTACGTACACATGCATTGCGTCACCTAGATGCAACGTCATCGCTGACGACCGAAGACTTATGCAAGTGGGTATTGAACACTTGAGATGAAATAAGTTCGCTCGAATAACGACCACTTGATCAACAACAGCAAAAATCACAACGAAAAAAATGATTTACTTATTTGAAACTTATTACAACCGACGAACACAAACAGCGCCAGCCAGCCCCGAACAGAACGTAGGTAAATACCCACCAACTTGACAAAATAGTAGTAAAGTAAACAACAATAACAGTGCTTCTTTGACATTTTTCCATCACAGTATTCAGTTCACAGCGACATACATCTCAAACAAGAATCCCAATAAACATCCCCTATTATCCATTTACCACACTCCGCTATCACCGCACGGATACACACACAACACATACAGCAACAAGGAACATCAGATATGAGGCCGTTCCGTCTACAGCAGAAGAGAGCGAATCTGCTCAGGATCTTTGGGCGCCAATTCCGCCGGATTTCCATACTTATTCAACGGATCCCTAATCTTTCCCACGAGCATCGCGTACGCCTCGCACAGCGTCTCCATAGTCCGTTTATGAACCACATCACTAAACAGAATAAAAAAAGTGTCAAACCAGCAAGTCGTGTGAAGAAAAGCATTTACTTTAGTCCGACCATTGAGAGAGAGAGCATGCGGAGATTTCCGAAGTCGCAGAGAGCTTTCGCGCAACATAGCACAAAATGTTCCGTCATTTCACGCAAAACGTCTCCGCATTCTCTTAGCGACCGATACCGTATTTACCTGTGCATAGCCCCCCCCCCCCTATGCATAGCCCCATATTGGCAAAACATAAAAAATGCCCTATGCATAGCCCCCCCCCCCCCTATGCATAGCCCCATATGTACTGTAGAGTACCTGAACCTACCTATATAAGCTGGTCATAAGCTACCCATAGCCACTCCCACACCAAGCTAAGATGCCTATAAGCCTGCTTGGGGGTGTATTGTACTAGAATAACCCTGTTTTGACCTCAATTATGCCCTAAAACACGTGCTTTTGACCTAAAAATATGCCTTTGCGCACCTCTCAAAAACATAAAAAATGCCCTATGCATATCCCCCCCCCCTATGCATAGCCCCCCTATGCATAGCCCCATATAGGACCTCTCAATTTTTGCATATGGGGCTATGCAAAGGTAAATACGGTATCACACATACCACATTATTCCTACCTACCGGATTTTGGTCGATGTGAGCAAATTGCACTGCGGCATTCGGTAGCTATCGGGACTACCAAGAAACAGATCAAACTTTGCCTGCAAATACGAATGCATAATCATTGCTGATAGAGCCCATGCATTCATAAGTCAGCCTCCTTTGATGCTTACAAAGACAGCCTGAATGGCATCGGAGTCCATGCCTGGCAGTTGAGATAAAGGGCCCTGAAAGAAGAAGGTCATCACTGTCCATGGATCACACCTTTACTACAGGGTAGAGGGAAAAGAACGGCAATATACGGTAGCGCATAATGTAAACGCCATACTTGATTTGACTGATGTTTGCTGGCCGTATGGTAGACTTGTAGCATGCCGATGCGGCTAAGAACGAAGCCAGCTTGCTCACTCACTAACACATCTTCCTGAGCCTCAATCTAAGAACCAACAAGCATTTCCAAAGTCACAGTATGTGTGTACATACGTACAGCAAAGTATAGCATAGGACACGACGAATAGAGCAAAGCAATGTAAATTACCTGAGCCTGTATCATCTCCAGTCTCTCGTCGGTATACTCATAAAGGGAGAGTAGAGCGTGTACACTTCCCAGACAGTTGAGCATGTAGACAGCCAACTCCACGGCAGACAGACGCTGAGCGGACACCAACACACTGCGCACTAACGGATCCAAGACAGCAGCGAAGATCTACGCAAACACATTCTTTCCACTACTAGATACAGTATGTTGCATACTGGATACTATACAGCTCGCCCCTGTTATTTCAGTTCGTTCAAAGTTCTCTGTCGCTCCTTTTTCGCCCCCAGATAACTGAAAAACATCGACGAAACCGCCGACTCACATAAAACGCACTGAAACAATAGGGCAGAACTAGAGGTCAACTCAAGTAGTGGATGCATAGCCAACCGAGACTGCCACTAACCACCGCGCATCTTGCATAGGCGAAGTATGTAGTAGATACCTGAGCAAAATTTTCCCTTTTGTCCATAACGGGGACAAGGGTGGTGTCGTGCGACTCGAGTACATCGCGAAGGAGAAGCAGAATTTGGTGCAGACCAGCCACAGGCAGCATGTCGCCAGTTGGAGGCTCGATCTACAACACGACTTCCACAGTACCACTGTCCAGTCGTGTATGTACGTACGTTTATGGGAAGGGAGGCGAGATGTCCAATATAGTCGGTCCACTGAGTTAGTTTTCCGAAGTCGCGGAAGACCCGTGCAAAATAGCAGAAAGGTGCATGGAAAATGCGTACGGAAAACGCATTCGCGACTTTGGAAATCTCCGCATTCTCTCAGTGGATCGATTGTATAATTCTGGCACTCGATTCCCTTCATTCACTACCAACAGGGGTAAGGTGTCAGTGGATGTACGTGTATTTATCGCATACCTTATCCAGCAAACGTTGGAGATTACTGGAAAGACTGCTGAAGAACATGTTGAGCGTCAATTCTTTCAATTCTCCCACCGTCAATAACAAAGACGCCGACTCCGACAAGGAAGGCCTACAGAAAGTATGAAGGTCGTACAGTATGTACGTACATACAGTATATCAAACCATCTATGCATACTGTATGCGCAAACAAACTGAGATGTTCGTCGGCCTCACTTCATAGTATCCGTGTAGAAAATGAAGAGATTGCTGAGTTTGTAGAGAAGAACAGGGCCATGCTCTCTGCTCAACACTTGCTCCACCCTCACCTGCACATGTCAAAGCCATAGGTAACAATACATGAAAAGGGGAAGCCCATGTGCATCTCTTTGGAAAACAGTAACGGTTGCTCACTTTGAAAGGGCGACATAGGCCGTCCGTGATGTGTGTCAGAACATCCTGCGTATGCTTTGTCAATACTAAAACACAGGTTCTACGCGTACACCAGTCAGTGGGCGCATGGCATGCACTGTATGTGACTAAATGCATTGCAGGGAACTTACGATCTTCATTGGCGTATTTGAGCAGAGCCTGAAGCAGCTCCTTCTCAGAAGCCAACGCTTGATGTATCCACGCCAGCATGTCACCAACATAGCGCAGGGGATCATGCGAAAACAACTCCATCGGCTTCGGAACACCGCCAACACCTATAGAAACACCAATCATGAACAGTATGTAGGTAGCCTACATCAAGTATGTACTTTACTTTATTTCAACCATTCGCCAAAAATATTTGCATACAACAAAAAGCGAGTGATGCGGAGAAGAAGTCTTACTACCTCCACGAGTCAGCGCATCTATGAAACATCGAACCAAATTGTTGCGTCTAGCAGTACTGAACTCATCCAATGAGTACCTGCAACATACACAGAAGCTCTTATGCACGGGACATGACATTCATCGTACGCATTGCATGCGTTAGTGTGTTTACACGGTACAGAAACCTTGCATACTAGGCATACTTGAAGAGGACTTCTCTTTCTTGCATGGCTTGAAAGGCTTGACAGAGTAGAGGATTCAACTCAACAACATCCACGTTCAACAAACGACACTCACCTGCGATAAAGACTATTATCAATAATAATTCAATAAGGCCCAGTCGAATGTTGCTTGTTTACGTTGAATCCAACGGTAGAGGAGCTCGTAGGCGGCTTCTTGATGCGCTGCCATTCGTTCCATAATTTCCATCCTGGGATAGAAAACATACATGTACATAATAAGACACAAGCACTGCCGCTATACCATGTATGTACAGTACAGTCAGAGAGCTGGTAGTGTAGTATTCATGTGGCCTACCCTGCGGTATGCTGGCTGGACCTGAGCAGATGCTTGCAGTCGGCGTGTATTTCTCGTACGCGACTGAGGGCGGCGAAGAACTCGGGAGTGATGGAGGCGGCGCCGCCGGACACGGAGCCGCGCAGAGCCCGCACCTGCTCCGGCGCCAACTGGAAGGCCGCCAGAAAGGCGCTCACCGTCTCCGCCCGCTTCTCCACGCGCTTCCTGCACACCACACAACACAGAACACACAATTCAGTCGGAGAGACTTCTTTGCCAAGTAGGCTACTCCCGCAGAATTGGAATACATAACGAGAAAAGAACGAATTTCTAAGTCTCAGCAGGGGGAAAGGTCCGAAGACAACTCTCGTTGGACGGTCAAGCATGCATGGATGATGTCATTTGTCGGAGCAGGCTATCCCTGCGTTTGCAGTAATTGATGGATCGACAAGCATGGCTGGCGTATGTCGATAGATGATCGAAAATGTACACTAAGGAAAGGGTGACCTTCTCCGACAAAGCATAGTACTTCATTTCATAGGAACAATACTGACAACCCTGTATGGCATAACAGCGTACGCACGTTTCGGCTTGAAGGGTGGTGGTTCTGTTGATGAGTTCCCTCGTTTGCTCCTTCGTATCTCTGAGTCTGGCCGTCATGGCCTTGCAGCAATCACCCATGGCTTTCACGTCAGCAGCCACACCGTCCACTTTCTTCATGTGGTAAAAAAGGACACCGTTTCATTGGTACACCTAATTACGTGTCGCTGATGGTACACGTTCAGAGCCCATAGCATAGGTCAGTTACTTACATCTTTGACACGACGAAAACTTTCTAAAAACTGCAGATTCGTTTCCAAGCTTCGACTTTCGATATCTCGGCGTAAATTCCTCCGATTCTGCATTGTATTCTCGCCGAAGAATTCAGACGTTGTTTCCAGCGCGTTCAACATATCCTACACGAATAATCTAACCACGTTACGCACCATTCCTCGAGAAATAACACAACGTCTGAGGTGTCTCACTCACTAGCGCGAATCGCAGTTGCGCATGCATCAGATGACGCTCTCACCTCACGTCACGTCGCTTGGGTTTCGCGCTACTGAGAGTCGCGGACATGAATTCGACCGTACATCTTCTTGGCAGTGCATACCTGATCTGTTTCCAGTTTACTATCCAATATTTTCGCCAGTTTCTTCCCAAATGGATTGACAGGCTGCGCCTTAGACGATGAGACGGAAGAGGAAGGAGAAGACATAGCCACTTCCTCCACCGGCTTATTCACAACTGTTGCTGCACTTGCCATAACCTTCCTAAACCTTCTTCAAGACGGTGCCACCAAGCCAAAAAGCCCCCACCCGAACGCGCCCCCCCCAGCGACGAAAGAGATGCGCACCGTCCAACTTGCGCGATTCAATTTGACCGCGACACTTTTCTCGCGCATCCACCCACTCGCCAGCCACAAAAAGAAAACAAATGTATGGGCCCGGCCCCCAAAAAAGCGCGATTTATGTTCGCAGCCCCCCCTTCCGCGAAAAGAGGAAAGTGTGCTTTATTCTTCTCACCCCTCATAAAAAAGAGACACAATATGTACATGGTACATACAACGTACATTGGTACGTCATCCGACCTCATTGAAACTGCACTGATAATAGCGCTACACATACATTAGGAGGCTACAAGTTTGTAGTACACATAGTACAGTTACTCGCTCGAATTTGCACAAACTGCGGCGGAACAGCAGCTGTCGTCTCCAAAGCCCCTGCGCAGTCTTTGTCCAAACACCGCCATCTGAGGTTGCCATTGGCAAAGCGCTTACTCTCCTTTCGGTAGCTGTAACCTTGATGGCAGCAGCCATCATTATTCTTCGACGTTTTGAATAGAGAAATCATTGTGCTTAAAACTTCACCGTTGTCAAATAAACCACACGTATTGTATCTACCGAGCTGTCACATAACAAATGGGGAGAAAAGTGGGAGCCGCAACCTGTGTGACTTCTGTGTGTGAGGGGCTGCATTGTATATTTGAATTTGAATAGTTGACTGCTTCTATCCCTAGACTACCACTGAAAAAGCTCCTCTCTCAAGGAGACGCAACATTACTAAGTACAGCACCAAATACAGCACCATTTTTATTGGACGCGCAAGTGAGAATTGCGCAAATTCAGTGTCGCGCAAAGGAGCATTGGCGGAAAATATTTTCGCGCAAACTTACGTTCGGCGCAAAATGTACGGCGCGCTTTCGGGGCAACGCGGACTTTCCACGTCGCGCAACTGACACGTCGCCCTTTTGATTTCGCGCAACTGGGAGTTGCGCAAGTGAATATCGCTCTTCTGGGCACACCCCTCCAAAAATCCTTCCGTTTCTTGCGTCGTCGACTCGCTTTTCACTCTTGCAAATCTTGACCATTTTATGTAAAATTCATCCCA
This sequence comes from Epsilonema sp. ZAB3_2, assembly GCA_030247985.1. Classification (NCBI taxonomy): domain Eukaryota; kingdom Metazoa; phylum Nematoda; class Chromadorea; order Desmodorida; family Epsilonematidae; genus Epsilonema; species Epsilonema sp. ZAB3_2. The sequence goes on from JASAMW010000160.1 coordinate 17,458, forward strand.
GGTTCCGTCTATGCTTCATATTACCACACTAAGTTTGCCCATATTCGTAGCATAGACGGAGCCTAAAATAGTCACTCGAGCCACGTATCCCTAGAGCGCGCGCTCCGCTTCGCTGCGCGCGCCCCCAGCGAAGCCGAGCGCGCGCCCTATAGGGGTACGTGCTCGAGCGGGAGCGCGGTGCGCGCCGGGTCTGGCTAAAAGGCTGACGTTGACGCTGATGGCCCGTTCACAACGAACGCTGATATCGACGTCAACGCAGATATCGACGTTCGACGCAGATATCGACGTTCGACGCAGATATCGACGTTCGACGCAGATATCGACGTTCAACGCAGATATCGACGTTCGACGCAGATATCGACGTTCGACGCAGATATTAGCGATCGCAGAAAAAAGTAGCAAACATCGACGAAAACTTGATGGAAATACGTACGTACGTACGAAACAACATCATCATCTATACCGGCGTTATTATTGGAGAAAAATACAGATTTACGTAGATTTCCATAATCTACGTTGAACGTCGATATCTGCGTCGAACGTCGATATCTGCGTTGAACGTCGATATCTGCGTCGAACGTCGATATCTGCGTCGAACGTCGATATCTGCGTTGAACGTCGATATCTGCGTCGAACGTCGATATCTGCGTTGAACGTCGATATCTGCATTGACAGCGTTCGTTGTGAACGGGCCATGACGCTGACGGGGTGTTCTCACTAGCGCGAATCGCAGTTGCGCATCACCCAGAAGCGCGAAATCAAAAGCGCGAAATGTCAGTAGCGCGTCACCAAATGTCCGCGTTTTCCAGAAGAGCGCTCTCTCATTAGCGCGCCACATACTTTGCGCGCCGAAAAATGTCTGCGAATATCCATTAGCGCGAAGTCCCAGTTGCGCATGTCTCATTAACGCGAAACGTGATTTCCTTCCTAAATTAGAGGGGGACTCACTTGCTTTATGAGCATTACTCCTTTCCAAGGGGCAAACTGAACAAGTTAGCGACACAATGCAAATTCGTAAAAACAGTAGCCCACACTACACACAGTAGCAAGTCACTCCACATCACACATTACCACATATTCAGTATTGTGCAGAGTGTCTATAAACCTAACACCTTTCTGTGGATGTAACTCTGGAATCACACGTTGAATTTCGATGCGGTTTTTTGCATTTAGTAGCCAAGGCTTCAGCTTAGATGTGAATAAAATTTCAACTATTCGGTCCACATACTTCGAAAATTGTGTAAACATCAAAGTTGAAGCCATGGCTATACTAAACACAAAAAAACCGCATGAAAATCCAACGTGTGGTTCCAGAGTTACATGCACAGAAAGGTGTTCAGTTTATTATGAAACACCCTGTACAATACAATCTGTTATGTAGTAGTAGGAGTGGCTACATCTTTAGCCTGCTACCAATGTTTGTCTAGCATAAAGGACATGGATGCATTACGCACAATGTACCTACATGTCAGGGAAAGCTGAATAACAGACAGTAGCAATGGCAGTGGCAGCAAGAAATACCCAGTAATCCAATTGTTTTCTCACTCAAAATAAAAGTTATTCTTAGGAAAAATCGCGCTTTTGGCATGTCGCTAAAGCATGCAATCGCGCTTTTGGGGGGTCGCGAAAACATAAAATCGCTATTTTGAGGTGTCGCGCACATGAGAGTTGCGCAAGCTTCCATGCGCGCACATGCAAATCGCGCTAATGAGATGACGCGCTCACCTCATGACACTATTTTGGGTTTCGCGCTACTGAGAGGGGCGCATCTGGATTCGCGCTAGTGAGGGTAGACTACGCTGACGCTGACGCAGTGACTAAAAGGCTGATGCCAGCTGACGCTGACGATAACAATTCCGAACAAAAAATGCAGATGGTGCAAAACTTTTTTCTAAAAATTGCATCAGCATTTTAGCCTGGAATGATTGCCAATCAAGTACATTGAAGACTACAGATCACAAAGAGGTTAGTTAGCAAGCAAGTAAACAGTTCTGGAGTAGAGAAACAGGAAAAATGAACAAGCAGCAGGCTTAGGCTTAGGCTTAGTTGAGCAAATTCTTCCTGTTTGCCATTTTTGTCAGAGAAGTGTTTCCAAGGATGCAGCTAGCTGGCTGCATCATTAGAAACCTTTCATAAATGGTCACTATGCCAGTGTCAGCTGATGTCAATTTTTGTGCATTTTTTATGACTGCTGCTTGTTCATTTTTCCTGTTTTCCTATTTCAGATTGTAACCTCATTGTGATCAATAAGTGTTCAATGTAACTTGATTGTCATTTATTCCAGGCTAAATGCTGACGCTGACGCAATTTTCTGGAAAAAATTTTTGCACCGTTTGCATTTTTTGTTCAGAATTGTAACCGTCAGCGTCAGCTGGCGTCAGCCTTTTAGTCACCGCGTCAGCGTCAGCGTCAACGTCAGCCTTTTAGACAGACCCGTGCGCGCCGCCGCCTCCTCTTGGACGTTGAATTATAGAGTGATTGTTGGACCGTCTTGAGTTGCAGTCTTGTTGGTGGTCACTGTTGAGAATGCGCTGTTTATCATGACATCAGTGGATGAAGAGAAGCGGGTCACACAAGTTTTGTCAGATGTCTTCTCGTTTGATGTTCTGGAAAGAATCGGAAGAGGTATAGTCGGAGAAACGATCAAGAGTTCGCTTGACAATGTTGCCGTTCCCGTGGCAATCTGACATTCTAGACATTCTAAACAAGAATAGCAATAGTGTTTGAAAAAGGGTCGAAAAGCCGGTTGCTATTCTTGTTTAGAATGTCAGATTGCCACGGGAGCGGCAAAATTGTCAAGCGAACTCTTGATCGTTTCTCCGACTATATGCCATGCATGCATCTATTTGTACGCGCGCACATTCGAAACCATTGTGTGCACAGCACAGTATGTTCAGTGTACATAACATACTTTGCTCAGTTATGCGTCATGCGTAGATGTTGTGCTTTGTGAAGGGGCAATAAGTAATGGATTCGATATATATTTTAGGCACTTTTGGCTTTGTGCATCGGGTTCTTGTCGATGTGAAAGATGAGAAAAGTACTGGTATGTATGCGGTGAAGTCCTTTTCGCGTCTGATGGATCCGGTGGCTGTTCAGCAGGAAATTATCACCTTGCAATTAGTCGGGTTAGTTTCATAAGGGATTCGTTGAGGAATCGACGTTTGTCCCATCAAAAAGATCAGAAATTTGTATTTCGTTGCAAAGCGAACGAAGAAATATACCGCAAGAAAAAGCGAAGACGACGACGCAACGCAACGTGAAGCCCGTCGTCATCTTCGTTTTTCTCACAGTGTAATTCTTCGCTCGCTTCGGGGCGAAACACAAATTTCTGCTGATCTTTTTGATGGGACAAACGTGGATGGTGGACGGTGACGTTAGGCTAGGCCCATACTTGTGCGACTGCAAACGACCTAGCAATGGCTGTGCGTAGTATATGCAAGGCTACCGTCCATTATCGATCGGCAACGGCTTCCTTGTGCTTTGGGCGTCAAGGGTCGTTCTTCACATTGGAAGGAAATGCGATCGGCGTACGTCCGACGTAATCATGGCTGTCCATGTCTTAATATACACCGAGCCATGGAACGCCGAACATAAGGCCGCGCATGTCTCTGGTGTGAATGAGCCTGTATTGACGCTGCAAGCGTGTATATGTACTATGTAGCATGTACGGTACGTAACATGCTCTACGTACTTGTGGGTAAGTGCGTACTACACCCATGGCTCTACTTGTACTTATGCATTTTTGTAGATCTGAAACGCACAACATTATCGGCCCTGAGGCAGTGCTAGTTCATGAGCAGAACTTTTTCTTGCTTATGGACTATGTGGAGGCTGACTCTTTCGATGACTTCGTGGTTTCGTGCACTGCAAACGAACTGCTAGACTACATGAAGAATCTGCTGATAGCGCTCGCTTATCTTCATTCACATCGAGTTGTGCACAGAGATGTCAAGCCTGCTAATTTTCTCTTCAATCGAAAGCTGAAAAAGTGGGTGACTGTACTTGTTGTTTACCAAAGTTTTTCACGTGTAGAAGCGCCAAAATGTTTTGTTTTATTCAGATATCGCCTTGTTGACTTCGGTCTGGCAATGCGCTTACCCGTCAATCAACCTATCGTTCGACAGAAAGAAGCTACCGACGGACGGACAAACCGACCTTTAAAACGGCGACTGGACGACGCAATGCTAGAGGAAACACGAGTATGTACTACAGACGTTCCACTATGGTTTGTTTGGTGAGAACTATCTTTGAGCCTTGCCCGTGCTGCAAAAAATAAAGGCACAAGACAACTCTCGTTTGATGGACTATAGTATTGCGTGTGTGCTCTGTGCGCCCTATGCAAAAGTTTTATACAGATATTACTTCACTTTTGCAAGTGTTTCTCAGTAATGCTATCTTTCTAACGAATAAGATCTCTATTTATTGCACCAGATTTTTTCACGTATGTACTGCATGGATAGGCGTACAGTACATGTTCATAGCACGATACTTGTAGTACAATGTACTAGATGCATATGCCGCCGTCCCTCCCTACTCACTAGTGGATGTACACACCTAGCGAATAAACTCGCGGTGAATTCACTGTACAAATGTGCTGAAAAATACATAGGGACAACGGTGAATTCACCGGGGTTGCTGGCCCACGTGAGTAGCGCACTATTCTGTTACTCTTTCTGAAGGAAGAAGAGGCGAAGCAGATCAGATTAGCTACTCAAGCTGTACTGAAGCGGAAAAAGGAGAAGGAAGCAGAGGCGGGGAAACCTGGGCATAGGCGTCGCAGTCGCAAGCCCACTTGCACCTGCCTCGATCACTCCTTCGTCTGCTCCGTCTGTCTTCATCATCGTCCGATGCCGACTCTGGCGCGTCGTGCCGGCACGGTCGGTTATAAGGCGCCGGAAACGCTTTTCGCCGCCTTCTTACACTCCTCCTCCTCCTCCAGCTTTCATCTCACCACTGCGCAGGACGGGTGTCATTTACGGGTGCGCGGGTGCAGGACGGGTGCGCGGGTGTCATTTACTTGTCGCTGCTCAGTGCGAAGTATCCCTTCTTTCAGCCCGACAGAGGAGAAGATACCGTGCAGGCTTTGGCGGAGTTGAGCACTCTGCTCGGCAGTCGAAAGATGGAGGAAGCCGCGCGGCGGGTGGGACTCAGTTGGACGACGCGACCTCAGACGCCTGGGCTCAATCTGAAGCTGCTGACTCGCTGTCTAAGGACGGCTCTCACACTGCCTCTGTGTTCCCTCTGCTCCCGCTTCCTGCGCTATGGCAATAGCATGGGTAGTGATTCCACGGCATCCATAGGGAAGGTAGGATGTCTCTGCTTTACCGGTCTACACTGCGTATTGGAGGCGCGTCCTGACCCGTTGCGGCAGAATGATGATGATGACACGGACAGACTTGGAGCACTAGCCGATGATTGGTATTGCTTGCTCTACGCCTTGTTGGACCCCTGTTCTTCGTCGCGCATTTCTGCAGAAAGTGCTCGGAGTGTCTTTGATAGTTTGCGAAATAAGTACGTTCCTTGCTAAGCTCTCTTAACGTATCACGTGACGTTGCTGTTACGTATATGGAAGATAAGTGTAATGCATGTTGGTTGATTAAAATTCAATGTCTGCCGCTTGAAACGAATATGGATACACTGTTATAAAGTAAAAGATTTGCTCCTACTACCGAGTAATTACTTTGAAGATGCGACAGAGACGGGGTTTGTAAGCCCCATTCTGCTCAATACTTTACTGCAATGACGTACCACCTACTGTGTTGTGTACTGTACGTACAGGGCCTGAGGTGTAATTCAGATGATGACTTTCTGTCTTTCCATTCGTTCTAGCGCTGCGCCTGCCCGTGAAGCTTATAATATATGGGCATAAGAAAATGAAGAAGACTTCATCGGAGAGAGTGCTATTTCTACTTGTTCCAACTCTACTGCCTTTCTATTTAACTTGAAGTTACGTACTTATGCAGACGGTACGGTACGCACGTCTTGAGTAAGCGATTCATGCTCAGGTAATTAGCCTGTTTCGGGTCAGAGTTTCTCATCTTTCATCGAAGAGCTACGTCGGGAGTTGGTGCGAGATGTTGTCAAAAGCGTTCAAGATGGTCAGCAGTGGCGGCCGCAGCTCTTCGGTAAGGTGTAGTATTGCAGATACATTTCTTATCCTTTGCATATAGTAGTGTGAGGTGGGTGCGCGAGCAATGCGTATGTTGCAGCAGGAGAAGATTCTGCTGGCCATGGATTTCGATCACACGATAGTGGAGGGGAATACGGACATCGAGGTGCAGGCGTTGGTGGTGGACGGAGCGATTCCGGAGTCGGTGCGCGCCCTGTACTCGGAGAAGGGCTGGACGGAGTTCATGCAGGGCGTGTTCGAGCTGCTGCACGCGCAGGGCCGCGGCTACAACGAGCTGAAACAGTGCATCCAGCGTCTGGCGCTGGTGGACGGGATGGCGCAGCTGGTGAAGGCGGCCGGCGCCGCGCCCCACGTGGAGCTCATCATCATCTCGGACTCCAACTCGCAGTTCATCGACTGGATCCTCCGGCGACACGAGCTGAGCGGTAGCGTGGACCGCGTCTACACCAACCCCGCCCACTTCGACAGCTCCGGCTGTCTGCAGATCCGCTACCACCACGTGCAGGACTGGTGCGAACTGAGCACGCGCAACCTCTGCAAGGGACACATCCTGGAGGAGTACGAGCGGGAGCGAGAGAAGGAGGCCGGCGTCCGCTTTCGCCGCGTCGTCTACGTGGGCGACGGCAAGAACGACCTCTGTCCCGCCGTCAGACTGAAGAAAAGCGGCGTCGCCGCCGCGCGCAAGGGATTCAAGATGGACACGGTGCTGAACAGCGGCCAGGTGCCGCAACCGCGCGCAAAAGTCGTCTCCTGGACCACTGGATGGGACTTGTTCCAGTACCTCGACCTCCCCACCCCCCACCACGCATGAGTCCCGTTCGAAGAATTCTTCACAGTGACAGAATTACACCCCCCCCCCTGCCCCCCCCCGCCAGGCGGGCGGTCCCCCCCGCCCGTAATACCCGGGAGCGCGGTTGTACTATAGTCTGGCCAATAGCAGTTGGCACTTGGACTCAAGGCGCGCGAAACGGCAAGCGGACCCCCCCTCACTGCGTAAAACAACAAAGCGATTCTGCCACGCTTCGCCCTAGCAGAAGTACATGCAAACTACGTACACGCAACTCGCCTTGAGTCCAAGTGCCAACTGCTATTGGCCACACTATAGGTAGGTACTCTAGCTACTTGTACTAAGACTTTTGGGTGCTCGCGAAATGCCCCCGCCGCATTGTGTAAGTTTAGATCGGTGCTGACGTGGTTGTCTACGTTTCTTGTTTTCGTTTTCTTTCCTTTCCTTTTCTCTTTTCTTTCTCCCTCTTCGAAATGCCCCCGCCGTATCCTTTGTGTTAGTTTCCCCACATCTAAATAATCTTAAACAAAATAGAAATACCGCCGGGGCACTTCGCGACCACTCAAAGATGGAAGATGGAAGCGAATATTAGGGTAGTTGTGTAAGGAGTTGTATGGAACGGATTTTACCTACAGATGGGGCTCAATTAAAATAGTACGCAGTTAAAATAGTACGCTGGCCCGCTGCACACGAGCTTCGAGAAAGCTCCGAGCGAGTTCTCACCGAGCTCAGGGCGAATTCGGACCGAAATTCGGTTGTTCACACGTCTCCGAAATACAAACTCGGCTGTTCACACGCAATCTTGGAAAAAACAGCGAGTTCGGTGCGGACTCGGAGATTTGACATGTTGAAGCTAGTCAGCGCTCCGAATTCGGATTTCACGTGTGTAGCGCACCACTGTACGTGCATACAAATATGTGTATTTTGTCGTGCTGAACTGTCAACAATGCTTCTCTTTTTAGCATGGCTTCTAGCGTTTACCTTCTGCTTTTGCTGTACGTTCTACCTTCTGACTGATAGTACTCGAGTAAAGTCTGAGATCAGGAATTTATTGGTTTCACTGTTTCTATGAATGTCATTGTAGGTACGTACACTATGTGCATCGTATACGATACTTGTAGGCAGACGATAGGGGAACTGGTGCGACGAAGGCTTGTAAAATAAAGGTGGCTTCGTTTTCTCAGTCATGAAATTTTATGTGCGTGTGTTTAAGAGTAAACGTGTTTACCTCTCCTCCAGTGCGAGCGTTGCTTTGGTGACTAAGGTGGAAGTTGACTTTTCTTCTTCACAGGATATTTGCTTGGACCACCTCACCCCACCGATTCAGACCTGTAAGTACTTAACGGCAATGCTTCACATGCTTGAATGAGGCATTGTTCGATGCGGCGAGCTTTGTGTTAGTACAAATCAGTGGGCTTGGCGCATATGTACATGCCTTCTCAAGGAGGCTCAACATATTGTATGCCGCATATTGCATGGCGCGGTGAGCCTTATCATACGTGCTTCGCCGTGTGAGCTTCGATCGGGAGTGAGTCTCCTAACCCGAGACAACGTCCGAGGTCTCCTCTCGATTGAGAATGCCGTCGTAAACCAGAGGTTGCTGCTCGTTTGGGGTGTATGGTTGCAAGCCGGTGAATTAGCGGATTGCCTTGCCAGATACTGAGGAACGATGCACCTATGGCCACTCTTCCAGTGACCTAGGTCCTGGGTGTAATCTTGGCCAGCGACCTATGGGACGGGCCCTGGCCTGGACTGAGTATCAGTCCTCGCGGCGCAAGCTGTCCCGTGTAACTATTTGCCTCCAGTACCTTTCCTTCTATTATAGTGCAAAATTGCTTGACATAGTGCTTTTGTACTTTAGCTTTTTAGCGTACAACTATAGCAGTCAGTACTGTATTCCTCTCATCCTCATACCAACACTGCAGCATGCAATATGAGAAGCGCTGCAGTAGTGTTGTATGTTCCCGTACTGTTAGATAGATAGTGCTCAGTGAACCGAAGGTTTTCGTGGTGTCCAATCATGACTGGTCTCACATTGAATCAGCTTTGTGATATTTCCAAAAATATTCATCAAAAATAAAACTTGCTTGCGCTGCGCGACTGCTAACTTGAGCCAGGGCATAGCTAACCAACCACCCACCTAAAAATGCTATGATGCTGGCCGGTCTTCCCAATCACTCATAATCAGTGGGCTTGCGTATACAGGGCACCGAATTGTTTCATTATTGTTATAGAAATTGTTGTTGTTATTATTGTTATTATTGTTTCATTGTTACAATGAATTGTTATAGAGACAATCATGGCCAGTGTCTTTCCATTATGGGTCCACATCGTTCTGGCAATGGCAATTCTCCGGAGCATATGTGCCAGTCCTGTTGATAGAATTGATGTTCATCGCTCCTTGGATGGCAACAATTCATCTGTGGACGACATTTATCATAGCCATCATGGTGGAATTCATGTGGCTGCTTGGCGTTTCGACTACGTCATGTATCCACTGCTGATCACTGGTTTCATCATTGCAATGAGTGTGGTAAAACTTGGTAAGAATAACGCTCAAGACCGTTGCAATTTTCTATTCACAATTTGAGTATTATTGATCCGTAGATGTTTGCAAGGTGATCCTTTTATTTTCAGTGTGTTTTTAGATCGGTAAGGCGGCGGTAGACGTCGATGATACCGCCGACATAGATCTAAAATCACACTGAAAATATAAAGGGACCTCATTGCGACCACCCATTATCAACACACAACAGCTCAAGTAGTGAATACTACACTATTCATGATTTCATATTGAATTTTGTGTGGTCGCAAGGTGGCCCCACGATATTTAGTGTACGCTGACATGGTCGTCGACGTCGTTTGTTATCTTTCTTTCCTTCTGTTTTGTGCCTCTCCAAGATGACTGAACGACGTCGACGTCCTCGTTGGCACCGATCTGAACTTACACTTTTACACGTACAGTGTATAGTCCAAAAGTAGCACATAGCATAGCCATCTGATTTGGATACTATGATATGGATGTGGATGGATGCTATGCAGGTTTTCACCATGTGCACCAACTGGCTGCAAAGATACCGGAGTCGTGTATGCTCATCTTGCTCGGTCTCGCTATTGGCCTTCTCTTCATGTAAGCGTGCAGAGCTCAACACCCTGTTGCTTGCTGGTAATTGACCGTCCATCAGTGTGCTGTTTCTTACAGGATACCTACGAAAGAAGAAAATATGTTGCTGAGTTTTTTGGCCTTTGATAACAAGGCGTTCTTTCTTTACCTCCTCCCACCGTAAAGCAGAGTTGCTGTGCACAATGTTACAGTAGTACCCGCTGAACGTACATACAGGTATGTGTGCGTGTGGTCAATTCGAGTGTTGCAGGATCATATTGGAGGCTGCGTATTCGTTGCGTGACAAGGCTTTCGTAGCTAACATTGGAACAATTCTGCTCTATGCAGTAGTGGTAAGGCGGATGTGCTGTGCTCATGCGGTGAGGGGTGCGTGACGTGCTGCGTGTGTGTTTGTAGGGTACTGTGTTGAACATTGTGTTGGTTGGTGTGGGTTTGACGTTTCTTGGGTTTGTTGGTGCTTGGGGGTCGTTGGCTCTCAGTCCTATGGAGTGCTTCGTCTTCAGCTCTCTCATTGCTGCCGTTGACCCTGTCGCGGTAAGAGTTATTGTCCAGTAGTGTAAAATCACGAAAAAGCGTTCGATTGAAGAAAAATCAGTATCCAATGTGCTATTGTCGTAGGTTTTGGCCATATTCGAGGAAATTGGAGTCAACAAAATGCTCTACTTCATGGTGTTTGGCGAATCACTGTTCAATGGTAATGCCTTTTGGACGGTTTTTGTGGATGTGTCTGTGCGTACGGTAGATAGACGGCCACACCGGAATTTTTGGGTTTCACCTCACCCACGACTTGGGCTATAGTCTACCATTTGTTGCAGATGCTGTGACGGTTGTTGTGTACAATTTGATGGTAGCATATGCGAAAATAGGTCACATATCAGCAGCATCGGTAAGGAACCCTAGGATAGCTTTTGCTTGCGTTGGTTATAGTGGTATCATACATATTTAGGCATTTCTTGGTCTTGCTTCTTTCTTCGTGGGCAGTTTGGGTGCAATGACTATTGGATGTTTCCATGGCTTCGCTACTGCCTTTGCAACAAAATATACCAGCAAAATCAGAGGTTTGCTCGGTTTGCTGTGCATACTGGGAATAAAGGGGGTGTGTGGCCGCCATATTTTACTACTGTGCAATATTACTGTGCAGTTCTTGATTGTGACCACTGAAACAGCTCACGAGCACTGACCGCAATATGTGTTGCAGTATTGGAACCGACGTTGTTGTTTGGTTTGGCCTATCTGTCTTACCTTGTGGCGGAAATGTTTCATTTTTCTGGGATCATAAGGTACTGTACGGTCCGATCTGCAATGTACATACTCTAGTAGCATAATTCAAGGCCTAGCGCTTCCGTTTTGCTTCAAATCTGTATTCTGAGAGGCGCGTCTTGTCTCTTACAGCATTATCTGTTGCGGGTTGCTTCAAGCTCAATATGCATGTGAGAATATCTCCAGCAAGTCCTACATCTGTGTCCATTATGCCAGCAAAGTTCTCGCGTAAGAATGCTAACTACCTACACGTATATCCTCTGTTCGTACGTACAGTAGCATGCATGTACACAAATACATACATATTCATGGCGAGCATAGCTGTTTTCCTACTGCACGTACGGAGGTTTTCCTCTCTTGTGACACTTGAGGTCTGTTGCTGAATCCTTGATCTTCATCGTGTTGGGTGTGATGCTGTTGAATGATCGGGCGTTCTGGTGGTCGTGGCACACGGCCTTCTCCCTCAGCTCTCTCCTGCTCTGTCTCCTTGTGCGATTCGCTGTCGTCTTTCTTCTCACTTTCCTGGTCAATCGCCAGCTCTCCGGCATCAGAAACGTCTCTCTGCACGAGCAAATTGTCATGGTGAGAAAATACACGGTGTGCTCTGACCATTTCAAAGAATCTGCTAGAAAGTGTATAGGGTTACGGTGGATTGCGAGGAGCGGTTTCCTTTTCTCTCGTCTTCGGTTTGGAAGTGGCCGTGGTACCGAGGAAAGATACGCTCATGGCCGCCACTTACCTCATCATCATCTTTACCGTTTTCATTCAAGTTAGCATCAACTACACGAACAGCCCTTGCAGTACGAAGCTGTGCGTCCGTCGAATGCTCTACTGTTGTTGACTCATTGTGCACTTTAGGGAATGACGATCAAAGGCCTGGTGCATTTTCTGCACATTCGACTGCAGGCTGGCAAGAAGGAGCTGTCTCTTTTGGAGGATGTCAATAATGCCGTAAGTGAGGGCCTACTCATTTTGAGTGTGTAGTGTAGCCGATTACATGTGGGAAGGTTACGTTCAATAGGTATTCGATCATGTTCTGGCGGGTATGGAGGAGGTGACGGGGCATCACGGCACGCACTACTGGACGGAACTCACGAAGCATCTGAGCCAGCGATTCCTACGACCCGCCATGCACAAGGGACCGCCCTCCAGCAAGGGCGTCCATCTACTGGCCACTGCGCAGGAAATTGCAATACAGTACGTCGTAGACTGGAAGTGTGTAGTTGTGTACGTATTCATTCACTGCGCGACACGACTCGGTAGTGTGGGGGTGTTGTAGAAGTCGATTGTCTCACGATCCTTCGGCGGTGTCGCTGCCGCCTGAGTGCATTTGGGATGAGCTGCAGTTGGTGGATAGCTCCAAGCTGCCCAACTCATTCGGAGAGACGCTACTGGACGAACAGGACTCCGTCACTGGTAAAATACTGGCATGTGCAGCTTCCGTACGAGCTAGCCATAGCGAGAGTACTGAAGCCTATTTTGTGATTCTACGTTATTATGTGCAGCTGTGAGAGCGAAGGAACAGCGTCGTGTTCGGTTGGCGAATAGGCCGGCCACTTCTCGAGACGAGCCGCTTGCGCAGTATGTCAGAGATGCGCTCAGACGGCCTTTCCACAAAGTGGTAAGCAAATGCTGCAGCTTTCCTAGCCCAAACGAAACTCTCCTCAGCGCATGACTACACACAATAGGAGCACAGGCGTGGTGTTTCAGCGCGACCTGCGAGCGCACAGTCGCAATCTGCCGACGGAGTACTCGTCGGAGAATCTGCGTCAGTTGGTGCATCTGCAGACGGTGCGTCGGGCCAGTCGGAAGCACTGGAACCGGCCGGAACTCCTGCGCGCCGCCCTCTTCCCCGCCATCTCCGCCGCCGCCCTCGTCGCTTCCACAGCTCACATGGCCGCCATACCCGAAGAGAAGGAATCCGAAGAGGAGAAGGCAAGCGGAGCTGCCAGAAAGTCCACGGACAAGGAGGAGGAGGAGAAAGAGGAAGCCATGGCTATGAAGCCTCTGTTCACGTTAGCACGAGAAGAATAGGAGAAGACTAAAATACGTAGACGAAGGGAGGGGTGGAGCAAGTGAGGAGAAGGAGGAACTGGAGTAAGGGTGGAGAAGGTGGAGGAGGCTACGGAGCCACAACCTACCTACGAACTACTTTGCGCCATTCCAATCTCAAGTCTAGTGTTACACTGCACTGCTTGCCTTA
>JASAMW010000162.1:0-13941 GCA_030247985.1 Epsilonema sp. ZAB3_2
TGATTTTAGAACGTATCGGTTAGGGAAGAATATATGTACTGCACGACAGTGCTCATCTGACACGGACAGACTTCAGCAAGTCAAAGCTGATAAAGCTTCATCATCAATGACATCAAATACAGTATGTGCGTGCACACAACACGGGGGAGGGGAAGGAGCAATGTACATTGAGGAGCGTCCAACCAAACCGAACGTGTGTGTGTAGTCATATGCTATGTACGTATGTACGTACCATGGGTCATTCATACACGTACATTCATAAGGGGGATTGAGGTGTATATTCGTATGTACTTACATTGGGACTATACAATGTGTGTGTAGTGTACCTACGGTACGGTGTCCATGCATGCATAGTACACACCGATGGACATTCATTCGGCGATTCATGTAGACGAGCATGCATATGGGAATCTCTCAATCCCTGCTGTAGGCCTACATAGTACATACATACAGTACCATCAGCATTATAGTACCTATCTAGCGTATATGCACATACTGCATGTACGCACAGATGTATATATGTGCAGTATATTATATACCTTACGTTTGGACCAAAAACAGGATCCCCCTCCCCTTAACACACTTGAAAGACAAGAAGGATGCCGCACTCGTTGGCGCGATCCACGCACGCTTTTCGCTCGTTATTAGTACATCGTTACATCACAACGATCTCAGTCACACCTGCGCCCTTTATGATGTGCGATTGCAGTTAATAATGCCATTATCATCAGCCACTAATGGACCTGTACTGCACCGCTGCAATACCATTATGATCATGTTATTCAACTGCAATAGTATCATCCGTGGTAGCAAATGGCTCCTTTTCTTGCTCCTTCTCATGGTTTATTCTGCTGTGAAAGGTATAAAAATGTATGGTTCCGCTTGGGTCGCGCGAAACCTCGATCAGTACTGTACGTACGTTCTGCAACCTGTGAAAGGGAAATGGAAGTGAAGTGGGGACCGAAACTGTACCGAAAGGGAATCGAAGGGGAAGGCGACCTGCGGTCACATCACATGTGTCTTTGCTAATAACTAAGCTTATGGCTGTAGCTAACCTACAGTACCGTATGTATGTACGTGTGAAACTGTCTGCTGACATCTTATGCTAGATGATATTATGTACATGTACTGCCATTCCTACGCCGTGCATTACGGTACGTACTGAGAGCGTTTTCTGTGATTTTGTATTCTTTTGGCAGGTCAGCAGCAGGCGGCGCTGCCTCTGTTCGATCCGCTCTCCTGTCACAACATGTGCCGGAGTCGACTGGAGTGTCCGGCCAACGCCGCCTGCATGCCGATCGTGGGCAGTCGGGACTGCGGCCTCTGCGTCTGCACCTTCGGCTTCCAGCCAATCGGCAACGTCTGCATCATCGCCGGCGGCAATTCCGCGCGTAAGCAAAGCGAGAGTGGTGATTACGTTTCACGACCGTGATTCCTGTAAAGGGGTTCGACTTGATTTGCCTGGATTATCAGAGTAAAGGCGAGTGGTTGGTGACTTATTAGGCTTACTCCTGACGACTTCTGTAGGATTAGGCTGGCCTACTGATGAGGCTGTGCCTAAACCTACCTACTTTAGGCACAGGGCTGCAAGCCTATACTGTACAAGGCTCGCAGAACCATACGCCATCCTTCTGTAACTTCAATCACGCCGTGGCGCCCAAATGTTTCAGACCAAGCTGCGCCAAGAAACGGCGTCGTTCCGCGCACGCCGACGCGCACGCGAGCGCCGCCGGGACCGCCGATCCTGCCGAATCCCAGTCCCAGCTTGCCCGTGGTCGGTTCACTTCCGACCCACAACCCGTCAGCGCCCGTCGTCTTTCCTGGCAACCCCGCGCCCAATAGCGCGGATCAAGGTTTGTGGTTCCTTATGCAACATGTGGTTCTCTATGCAATAGCAGTGGGTCTGCTATGCAATATTTTGTTGCGCATCCTGCAGTATTATGTACTTCATCGGTGTGTTCCTGGCCGGTATGCTTGCTGGGTGGCAATAGTAGACCGGTGGGCGGATCGATAATGCGTTGGTGATGCTCTGTTTGAGCGCCCGTAGCCCAGCCCAAGGAGTGACCAGAGAAAATAAACGCCTCTCCTCCGACTATATCCATGTGTATTCATGCCGATAAAGCAATTTCATTCATTCAAGGGTCGTCGGCCGCGGCGGCGCTGCCCCTCGTAGCTGCAGCAACACCGGCGCCAGTGGACGGTCCGCCTCGGCCGCCGCTGCCGCTGCCAGCCGCGGTGACGACTCCGGCGCCGGTCACGCTGCCGCTGCTGCTGCGCGGCAACTCGCGCCTCGCAAATACGGTACAGTCGACGGCCTGGAATTGCTCCGATTACGAGTGCTTGCCACCGACCAGCAGGGCATCGCAGCAGCCGAGTCGTAAGTTGTTCATGAGCGGAAGCAAAATTGGTAAAAGTGATGTACGATGGGGAAGACAGGGTTGTGGAAGTAAAATAGTCACCATCATCATTTATTCTGGTCTGACCGGCCATTGTACATCACTTTTACCATGAATGCTACCGGCCAGCAAGAATCTTTTGGAAGCAAAAATGTAATTATTCTGATGTAACTCGAGATAAAGAGCGGTGTGAACGGGCGCGTCGGTGAACGCATTATAGCGACATACAATAGGACTCACGTACGGTATGTGTACATACCCCTGTCCAAGTTTACCCTTCACACTGATGTAGGTATAATACAGTACGTAGGCCTATGTATGTACATTTTGCATGCCTCTCCCCACGTTGACGCTGGGAATTTGCATTTACCCTGCCTTTCTGCTGTGTGCCATAGATAGACTGCAACCTGCAGCAGACGAGCGAACCACAGCACTGCGGCGGCACCAGGGGCGCCAACATCTGCGTGGGTGGTGGTGAATGCGCGGATTTCGGCGGTCAGTTCTTCGTCTGCATCTGTCCCTATCACCGATCTGGCGCTGCCTGCGAGTTCGAGAAACCCGTCGGCACCTGCGCCGCTGCCAGTACCAATGGTAGGTAAAGGGTTATACGCGTACACATAGTACATACATAGGCGTTGGTAAATGGTTATCGCCTTTGCTTGCCGCCAATGATAAAAGGTTATCGCTTAAATCGCGTTAAAAGGTTGCCTTGGGTTAAGGTCTCACACTATAGTTTCTGAGCCAACTTTGAGGCTTCGTCGTAGCCGTTGTACGCAAGATAAAAGTGATCCGTCATAATGTGAATAAAGTATCATTCTTCCTCTACACGTACACCAAACGGCAGCGCCAAAGCTCTTGTATTCGGCGCAGTACGACACGCCGAAGAACGCCCCAAAAACCATGCGATTTGGGTGTTCCGAAGGAACCACTGGGTATTTTTCAACATGCGGCACACTATTCAACGCGTCTTGACGAGAGGAATCGATCGGTACCTGCGGCGCCTCTCTACGTTGCCTCTACGCAAAGTTATCCAAGAAAAACGTGTTTGAAAAAGTTATCGTTTCAATCAAGAATAGCGCCACGGAGAGGTCGTTTCAAGAGGCGCTCTATGGCGCGTCAAAGAGATCGTGTAACAAGCTTTCGATCGATATCTTGATCTCCTCTCAACTCGCTTTCGTTAGCTCAGGAGAGTCTGGACCGAATTTATCAAGAAGTCCATGCATAGACAGTTGTCCCTGCATAGTACGAAGACGAGCGCAGAGAGCGCGACTGGAGCGGAAACAGCGAACGGAAAACAAGCAGACGGATGATCGTATGGTGTCAGGAAGTGAAAACAGCTGGAATTAGATATCACCAGATACTTCAGTAGTAGTACAGGAGTCCACGGCTCAGAGATCTATAGTGTGAGACCTTAAGTGGTTTGGTTTGTAGGTTCAAAGGCAAGGGGTCTCTTAAAAATTTCTGTTTTCCTATCATGGAACAAAAATATTTATTATCTTCTTCTTCTTTAGCTGTGACGCCGCGCCAGTTTCCCGACTCGCGTTACGTGCACATTCGCATTCCGAACGTCGGCTCCGTTCACGCTCGACACATCGTCCCGGTGCTTTCGCACTGCGTCCGCCTCTGTCAGTGGGCTGGACCCAGCAAGTATGGGCATTTTTACACTTTATTACCTACACTACACTTTGTTTACCAAACAGCTAGGGTGCTACGGGGTAAACCCGGCCATGGGAAAATCCGGCTACCTACGTTTCAAGGCTGCATATCTCAGGAACCAACGGACCGATTGAGACAAGCATGACATCAATCGATTCCTTGAACTCTCCTCTTTCAAATTAGCTAGGTATTTGGTTACTGTACTATTACTGTACTTTATGTACTATTGTGTAACAGTGCCTTGTTGGTTGCTTTTCCTTTCAGATGTCGATCGCTCAATTTCGGCCAAGTCCGAGGTCGTAACGTCTGCGAATTATTGACTGTGAAGGCCGCGGATCGACCGCTCTTCTCTTGGCTTCGAAAGGAAGCCGGATGGACTTACGTCTGCTGTTTCAACTCCGCACTCACACACCAATTACATTGAGTGCCGGCAATGCGTTGTACAAGCATGTACTAGGGTATGTACTAATCGCGCATACAGTACGTATGTGGTACACAGTACAGTACTATTTCGGTGTATGTTTAGTTTCATCGTCATTGTATTTTGTGAGCTACGTACTAGAGAAGAGTGCAGAAATTGTGTGATGTGTACAGTACAGTGTGAAGTGAATCTATGTCATACTGCGCGGCCATCGATAAAAGTTTCCAGTGTACAAGGTCATCCTTTCCATTCTAATTTTTGATCTTCGCTTTCCGTACTGGTGACGTGAGTGTACGTACATACGTATGTGTACGTTGGTTTGGTTTCCAATGGTGGTCAAGTCAACTCGAAACTTGGCCCAACACTTTACAACAACGCGAAACACGGCCGAAAGTCTTTCCTCAATGTTACACTCGCCCATGTCCTTCCATTGTACGTACGTACATCAGGCGACAAGGTATGGAGAAGTCTAATTACGAAGTGTACGAACGAATTCAGGTACATACGGAAACTCCAATCAAAAAATCCAGGCAATTCCCCGCCAGAAATTTTTCTGACGTTTGCAACCTCAATAACCGACGACACCCAACCAAATAAAATCCTTTCAAAAACATGAGTCCCAATCGTATCGATCATCGCCAGCAAAATCGTAATTCTACCTCTTCAAACTCGAAAAACATTGGTACCATGACGTCGTCTGGTGTTGGTCAAGAGCAAAACGACTTGAACCAGAAACAAGCAGGAAAAATAACCGGCGTTGTATCACAGCTTCAGCATCAACCAAGCGTCAAAGATGATTACGGAACAGGCAAGATTCTGGCCATTTTCAGCTCAAATCAGTGGATCTACGCGTCGCTCACACTGCCGGGCCTCGGAATCGCCGTTTGCCTGCTGTACACACTGACCTTCGGGTGGGATCGCGTGATAAAGATGGACGAAAAATGCGGACATCGCGAGCTGCTGTTAACCATCAGCAAGATCACGCAGGACTACTATCCGCAGCGCCTGCTCTGGTTCTTTCTGATCGCGATTCACGTGCTCAATCGCATTCTCGCCGTCATGAGCTACAACTGGCTGTTCACCAAATGCCTCAAGCCTGAGCAACGCCTTAGCCGCCGCTACGCCTGGCTAATCAAGGCCTGCGTGGGCCTAGGCTGGGCGGAAATGCACAGCTTGGCTTTCATGTGCCAGAATAACGTCCTGCACATGGTAGGCATCTACCTGTTCGGCCTATTCTTCGTGCTCTATGCTGGAGTTCAGCTGTTTCTGCACTGGAAAACGGATATGCGGCGGATTTTGCCCAATACGCGACGCTCCTTCATGCTCAAATGCTGTATGTTCGTAGGCTTCATGCTGGGAGCCGGCGCGTTCTGTATCGGATTCTGGGTGCATCGGAAATTATGCTGGCAGACTGCCAGAGTTGCTATGGTTCTGGGTGAGTACGTCATGGTGACCTGTAACATCGTTTTCCACGGTGGGAGTGTGGGCGACTACTTGAGCACATATCACGGAACTGTTCGCTACAAGAAGCTGCAAAAGTGATCGCGTTTCTCCAAGGATCGTGATTCTAGACGTGCCGAATGGGTTTGTAGACGTCTGTATTAGCGGATCTGCACAGCGGTTCACGCCTCAGTACAAAAGTATGGCGCCATACTTTGTACATGTACTGTATGTATGTAGTAAGTCCATCAAAATACGGACGTCTGCAAACCCATACGGCTCGTCTGGAACCACGATCCATGGATATTCAAACAGCAGTATGCAGTATAGCCTATTGTATGTAGATGCATACAGTTGCAATAGGATGTTGCACAATTGATGTATTGGTGTTTTATGGATTCTTTCCCGTTTTCCTCTATGAGGAAGGCCAAAGAAGATTATCCCGCCTCTCGCTCAATCCATTCATTTCTCTTTTCCAAGCTGGATTTTGCGAAAGGATTATTCCAAAATGCTTGATTACCCATTACCCAATAAATACGACTGCCTGTGCCCCCGTGCCACTTGTGAGCACATCTCCAGGGATGGCGGAGCTTCGCAAAATAAATGACACGCACTTCATTCCACCCCGTACTGAGTGCCTTCATACTAATTTCAACTTTTTATGCCCATTTATTTCGCTTGACTGACAAAAACCGTTTTGTCAAAATTCTTCGCTTCAAACCCCCCCCCCCCCCCCCCCAAAAAAAAAAAACGCGACTCAATCTCCAAGTTGCTTCTACTTCAGTTCAGTGTACGATGTGTACATACACATACACCACCTACTACTGTACACCGTGTCAGATCAGGCTTGGCTTTAGAGCTCTAATACGGGAAACAAAATCACCATCCACCTTGAAGTGGCAAGCTAACTCTCTTCAAGTGGCAGGCTAGTAGCTGAGGATTCAAAGGTTGATCGTCACATCAAATTATTCAAAGTTTCTGAGCTGCTCAAACTTTACATCAAAAGTACTCCAGAAACCAGCTTATTAGAGGTTGTCTGTGTACATACAGTACAGTAGGTATGTGGATTGTTCACCAAGGAGTAAAGTATGTATGGTATACGTACGTCGTACGTGTCTAACACACACAAAGAAGACATTCTCTAATTAGTAGTGGCCCAGAATTGTGGCGCCTTGATTTTAATGTAGCCCTCCAGTGTAATCTTGTTTAGATAAAAAAAACAATATGCCTACCGTATGCTGTTTGGCTTGATCGAAAAAAGCATGATCTCTCATCCGGCTGTTTTTGCTCTCTTCCTTCTCGGGTTTACTAAGGCAGATATCCACGAATATCGCCTGATCAGAGATTTGATGAACGGCTACAATTTCTTGGAGCGACCGGTGGAAAATAATTCCTTGCCAGTTCGCGTCTCTTTGGATGTCGTTTTGCAACAAATTGTAGACGTGGTAAGTAGGCCTATATTTTTCAAGCAAGAAAGATGGTCGGTGAATGTAAGTTTCAACGAGCCTATAACAACCCGTTTGTTTAGGATGAGAAGAATCAAATTGTCGAAGTCAACGTGTGGCTGCAATACGTAAGATAGTACCGAAAACACTGCGGACACCAATAGTACATAAAGGACATACCTATGTACGTACTGTATGTACAGGGCTAGTCAGGCAAATATGCAAAAGTAGATGCGTTTCCTGAAAGCTATGTAGTTTGAGGTGGCCTTTTCTAAGGAGTGGAACGACTACAAGCTTCGTTGGGATCCGAGTAAATACGGCCAAATTACCGATATTCGATTTCCCGCAAAAGGACAAATATGGAAGCCCGATGTTTTGCTGTACAACAGGTAACAAACAACAATACATACTGTATGTACGCAGTAACAAAATAGAAATAAACGTACACCCTAAATCCATACTCTATGTAGCCCAAATTTTTAGCGCAGATCCCAATTTTGATTCCACTTATCCCAGCAATCTGGTGGTGTACAGCTCAGGATTGGTCAGGTATAATGTACAACAAAGCTGACTTTGAGTGCATCTTCATATTTGCAGCTTGACTCACGTGACACTAGAATCTACATAGGTACAAGTATGAAAACTTGTCGTTCACATTCTATAGCTGGATTCCTCCAGGAATACTGAAGTTCAGCTGCAAAATCGACATTACATGGTTCCCTTTTGATGACCAAAGTTGCTATCTGAAGGTGACCTGTCCACCGTATTTAGCTCAGCTGTGATACCCTGTTGTCACATCGAGAAATTATCTCATTAGTTATCCCATTTTGTACCTCATGAATTATCTCATATCTCATCCCTACGCTTTTAGTTTGGCTCTTGGACCTATCACGGATACGCGCTTGATCTGAGTCCAGCGAATCCAAACGGAACAGACACGTCAGAATACTTGGAAAACGGAGAGTGGCTTATTTTATGTAAGCACTTCAGAAACATGCACTGTACCATATCGACATACATATGTACATACATACTGTGTACTGTACACATTACCAAATTCGAAGGCTGGAACCAAGGATCCATGAACAAGAATAGAATCTTGCATGGCCTGCGCAGATCGATCCCTGACCGGAAACGTCGTCCTCAAAATAACCGAAGGAAATAATGATCGATCATATACATGATGGATCGTATATATAAATGTACGATCGTGAATAGAAATGTATGATCGCAAATAGAAATGTATGATCGTATATATAAATGTACGATCGTATATAGAAATGTACGATCGTACATTATGTACGATCGTACATTTTTATACACGATCGTACATTTATATACACGATCGTACATTATTATACACGATCGTACATTTATATATACGATCGTACATAAAAATAGGTGATTATCTGAGCTCGAAAAGCGCGCGCAATCTCCAAGCAGACCGCAGAGTAAGGGAAGTTTTCAAAGTATTTTCGTGTTCTCTTGTCGTCTACTGGCATCTATAAGCATTCGCTATCTTTGTCAACAAGATTTGGTGCTTCTTCTCAGCTTTCCAACCATCAGCATGGCGTCAGCTACTAACGGCCAAGGTATGCACATGACCAAATAGGCAAAATTCGGCCATATTTTCGTTTCTGTGAAGAGAGAGCGAGCTTGTGTGCTTGGAGATTGCGCGCGCTTTTCGAGCGCAGATAATCAACTATACGATCGTACATTTTTATGTACGATCGTGTATAATAATGTACCATCGTATATATAAATGTACGATCGTATATATAAATGTACGATCGTACATAGAAATGTACGATCGTACATTTTTATGCACGATCGCACATTTCTATGTACGATCGTACATTTTTATATACGATCGTACATTTATATATACGATCGTACATTCATATACACGATCGTACATTATCATACACGATCGTACATTTATATGTACGATCCAGCATGCAAATTATCGGTTATTTCTAAGACGACGTTTCCGGTCAGGGATCGATCTGCGCAGGCCATGCAAGATTCTATTCTTGTTCATGGATCCTTGCTGGAACTCTAACCCAGGTCCCTCGCTTTTACGTGCGATAGCTAAACTAAATACAATGGAAAACGGCTGAAATCGCATAGGTATACAGTAGGTCATCTTTAGACCTCTGAGGCACAGCAGTTACGAAGAATATTTCGGTGTTTTCTTCAGCCACACCTGTGAAAAAATCCGAAGTTTTCTATGACTGCTGTCCGGAACCGTATCAAGATCTCAAGTTTTTCCTCAACATACGCCGCCGAACGCTGTACTACGGCTTCAATCTGATTATCCCCAGTCTACTCATCTGCCTAATGACCATATTGGGATTCACATTACCGCCAGATGCTGGTGAAAAGATAACGTTGGGTAAGCAAAGCACCATTGCAAAGTTAGTACTGTCACACTGTGTTTTTGTCAAAAAATCTTGTGCTATAATCCCTGAAGTCGCTATGGTAGCCATGGGTGGCTAATGAAAAGGGGGGTCTCGTCATAGTCTATACTGAGGGGGGGGGGTCTCGTCATAGGGGGTCTCGTCATAGGGGGTCTCGTCATGGTACATACACACAGAGGGGGGTCTCGTCATAGGAGGTCTCGTCATAGGGGTCTCGTCATAACAAATACACACAGGGGGTCTCGTCACAGGGGGTCTCGTCACAGCTGATACACAGAGGGGGGTTCGTCCCAGGGGGTCTCGTCATAGAGGGATCTCGTCCCCCACCTGGGGTACGTCCCCCAACTTGGGGACGTCATCCCCCAACTGGGGGACGCTGGAGGCGACACTCAGCCACATTGTAGGAGGCGCCGCAAAAACTCATAAACTTGATGTTTCAAGTTTATTTTACCTGGGAGGTGAGCTCCAGGTCGGTATTTACCCAGCATTCTAAGGTGCGTGCAGAATTTTGCACACACCTTTTCGCCTGGGTAAACACCGACCTGTCTCAGGTATAACATAAACTTGAAACATCAAGTTTATGAGTTTTTGCGGCGCCTCCTACAATGTGGCTGAGTGTCGCCTCCAGCATCCCCCAGTTGGGGGACGACGTCATCAAGTTGGGGGACGTCCCCCAGGTGGGGACCCCCCATCACAGGGAGGTCTCGTCATGGGGTCTCGTCACAGGGCCCCTGTGATGAGACCCCATGACGAGACCTCCCTGTGACGAGACCCCCTCTGTGTATCAGCAGTGACGAGACCCCCTGTGACGAGACCCCCCTCTGTATGTAAGCTATGACGAGACCCCCTGTGTATAGACTATGACGAGACCCCCTATGACGAGACCCCCTCCCCCTGTGTGTGTGTGTGTTATGACGAGACCCCCTATGACGAGACCCCCCCTCAGTATAGACTATGACGAGACCCCCCTTTTCATTAGCCACCCATGGCTACCATAGCGACTTCAGGGATTATGACGTGATTTTACAGAAATTACGATTCTACTGTCCGTATGCATCTTTCAAAGCATCGTAGCGGACATGACGCCAGCGACGTCCGAAGCCGTTCCCTTACTTGGTACTAAAGTATGTACGACATAGTACGTACGTCACGTACAGGTACAATGGAGTCCTGGTACTACTATTTAATATACGGCGTGTTGCTTGAATTTTCAGGTACATTTTTTACGTGTTGCATGTTGGTCGTGTCGGCGTCCGTCGTATTCACAGTAGTGGTTCTGAATTTGCACTACCGAACGCCGGACACTCACGAAATGGGAGCCATGGTAAAAAATATGGTCAAATGGTAAAGCCATGGTAAAGCTTAAAACGGTAAAGCCATGGTAAAGCTTACAACGGTATAGCCATGGTCAGCGTGTCAAAAATTTCCTCCCCACCCACTGGTCCAACCTTCTTCATGTTCCAATTTATAGACCAGAGCCATCCTTCTCAACTGGCTGCCCTGGTTTTTGAGGATGAAACGGCCCGGTGTCACATACGAACGCGGCTCTCTACGCTCCTGTTTCACAGGTACGTTATCAAATACTGTAAAGCTTCGTGTATAACCCCTTTCGACTATATAACCCCTGTTCCTTCATTTCATCTCTGTTAAACCAGGATCAGAAGATGGTTCACCAGCAGATTCACCACCAATGAGAAAGGGTGGTAGTGACATACGGCAATCCGAAAGTCTACTGCGCAATATCCGCTCTCTCGAGGATGGAACCAATCACAACGTGTCACCTGCTCCGCCCCCAAAAGGGATTATTGGTGGATGCCCGCCAATGGGATTTGGGCTCAAAGGAATCAGCAATAAATTCGATCTCGGAGCGGCAACCGGATCTTTCGATGGAGGATCGATCGAGAGCGAAAGCATAGACGCCCGCATAGCCAACTGCATGCGGCCCTTGATGGCTAATTCGGGTAAGCAGAGCGCAAAGGGGAACGCGGGAAAAAATTAAATTAGGGGATTATAGCAAGAGATGCGAGGACACGAGAAGTAGCCTGAAAAATTGGCGGCCAGTGCGTGAGTCGAACACGCTGCGCAGCACGGGATAACGCCCCTATTAGCGCACGTCCTCATCTGACCACATAGCTCAATTTCTCAAACTTCCCCTCTTGTACCTCCTCACTGGGCTCGTTCACACGCTCTTTATTGACCGCACAGACTTGCGATACGATAACCTGAGAGTATCCTTCTCGCTCCTCTTCGATTTCTCTTGCAGCCCTGGCGGAGTCAGGTGTTCAGGCGGTGTTGTTGATGATGCAGCGCATCCATCATGAGCTGAAGTTCATCACACAGCGCATGGAGCAGGAAGACAGGTACCATAGTGACTTACTTTAGTATATTGGTAGGTTCAGGTACCCTACACACGGGGCTATACAGTACACATATGTAAATAACACGGAAAAGAGCAAGAAACTGTTTTGTCAATGGGGTTATACACTGCGGGATATAGGGTACTGTGGGGTAAACCCGGACACGGGGTAAACACGGACATCTAGTTTTATCTCAGCAACCATACGACCGATTGAGACAAGTATTCTACCAATCGATTCCTTGAACTCTCCTCTTTCAAATGAGCTACCATGTTCATCATTTTGCTGAAGCGGCAAGTTCAGAAAAGCTTTGGTGTCCGGGTTTACCCCGTGTCCGGGTTTACTCCACAGTGGAACATACATACAAAAAACACTTGAGTTTACTTGCTGCAGGGATGAGGACGCGAAGAACGACTGGCAGTTCGCGGCCATGGTTGTGGACCGGCTGTGTCTCTTCGTCTTCACGGCTTTCATCGTCGCCAGCACCTGCGGCATAATGTTCAGCTCGCCGCATCTCATCGCTTGATGCGAAGACCAAGAAAAAACATAGAAGAAATCCAATCATGATCCTGTATAGTAAGTAATCCACCTTTCTCCCATCATGATGCTCAGGCACAATAATTTGTGTTCCACTAAACCTGGTCCCGACCAGAGCATCATGATGGGAGAAAGGTGGATTGCACTTATGTAGACTACTGCGTACGTACCAACATAAACGGTTCATCACAATATGATTCTCATAGTATGAATATGAGTGTGCAATATGTCTCTCGGAACAAACGTACGAAGTCATCGCGATGCTACGCGCACGATACAATAGGTTGGGGAGTCCAAAGATTCATCCACGTGTGTCATATGTCACAAAAATCTTTATTATTTCCATTCACCATTATCTTTTGCTTTTCTACACGCAGAAGCAAAAAACCTCCAAAAACCACATTTTACATACGTACCACACCAACATAATGTACAAGTAAAATACATCCAAGTAAGTTAGTAAGTTTGTATCCCAGAGTTTGCGGTCGTCATATGAAGATATCTCTTAAAAGCGCAGCGCCGGCGGATTCCAGGTGAGTATTGAGAAAAAATTTGGTGGGATACTGTACCAAATGGCCGCGCACCTGTTTTAATCGATGCTTCGCCGCTCGCGGATTAGTCGAGGCCAGTGGTTGCAGTTTGGCGTAAGCTTCGTAGGCCTCCTTCGAACGAACTGCGTCCGTCGGAATGCAGCGAAACACCTGAAAGTGGCGAAAAATCAATAAAAGTTCAGCCAGTCATCCGGTCACATCGCAGCTCGTTATGTTTATGAACTACTGTAAAGTTTGGTCAAGAGCCCATACCCGTTTAACGCTACTTTTCATCCTTTTGGCACAATTGTTTATTTCGTACTTTTTTCGACTTTTTTACACTTTGCACGTTAGGCAATAAATTGCTTGGCCGAAAAAAGACCCTAAAAAGTGACTTAGGGACTAAAGCAATATGCGGAGAAAAAAAGTGCCCTCAAAAAAATCTGAAATCTTTTAGGCAATATAGTAATAATTTTTCAAATGTACTGAGTTGTTTATTTTTTGTTGGAAGAGGCCAGTGAAGCAGTTTGACAAGGATATTGTCGACTAAACATTAGAACCAATTTTCATGTACTGATTTGTTTCTTTTTGTTGGCTGAGGCTGGTGAAGCAGTTTCACGAAGGATATTGTCGACCAAACAGAATGCGTCAATGAATGGATTGGAAAAGTGGGCAATTTGCTTCATTATATTGTATACTTGGGAGAATCCCTTGACTAAGCTGAAATTGCATGATGATG
>JASAMW010000164.1:0-27500 GCA_030247985.1 Epsilonema sp. ZAB3_2
TGGCGTCTTCCTACAAAGAACAGTACGGCGCAAATCCAGAAATATTTTTTATTCTCATGGAGTTGGTAGATTCCAGAGAAAAGCCAATCGACATTTCAAAAGGTGTGAAAAGGATAAAGTGTACTATGGTTCAAAAGTTGGTCCCGGTTTACCCTAATGATAGGGTTTACACAGTCCACAGTACTCTACAATACAGGCAGTACCAACATTTTATCATAGAGAAGCATGTGATTGAACTGTGGAGATAAACTGTTTCACCATCTATGTTCACTGGTCTGACCCATTATCCGGCATAGCTTTATCATGTCGATTGAACTGTTTTGTTTTCTTTTTTACAGCTGCGATTACAGGCCATTCCCTACCTCGGTTTCGTTCCGTCTGAAAGCATCGAGGCTGCTACGATAGACTTGGAGCGAATCGGTATCAGAGCTGAACAATTTGCGCAAGCTATGAAACAACTGTCCAAAATCGAGGTAAAAAATTTTTTAAAAATGTCCCTGCTTTCACATCGGAAGTAGATCAAAGCTGAACAATTTGCAGAAGCTGTGAAACAACTGTCCAAAATCGAAGTAAAAAATTAAATGACCCTGCTTTCACATCAGAATAGTAGTACGTCGGGCGCATTGCATCCGTGGCTGTCCATGCCTTTGTGCTGGGTATTGAGCCACGGAGACGCCGAGCGTACGCCAAACGCATGTCCCCGATGTACAGTACATATGGAACCACAAGCTGCTGAATATTTGTTTTTAGATCAAAATTACTCGACCCATCAACTGGACGTCACCACGAAATGTCGGTGCAGCTGTGGCAATTCTGGTGCTGTGCTTGTCGGTTTTGTTTCGGAAAGCACTTTGGGAGTTCTTGAAGGACAGCTTCGCTGCAATTGTTGTGCTAGTACGCTACCGTGATTCTTGCCTAATAATTTTATTTTTCACTCTTGGAATTGTTGCTTTGTTTTTAGGCGATTATTTTCTCCTTCATTTCTGGTCAAATGTGGAACAAAATCCGCCTGCCGCCGTGGTACAGGCTGCATCCCTTGACGGAACAAATAGTAAGTAAAATAATAAATAGGCCTAAATAAATAAATTAAATAAATAAATAAATAAATAATCCTAAATAAACAAAACTGAATATTTCTTAGACTTTCATTTACCCAAGTGGAGATGGTCAAGTGTGGGCGGAAACAGTTATTGTCGCCGGCATCTGTAAGCTTTCTAAAATAATCATTATTTTGCAAACCGAGAACGCAACCAGCAGACAATTGACTTTCGTCTGTTTGCTTACAGATGCGTGTTGCACCATGGGAATGGGGTTGATAAACTTGGCACCGAGAGCAAGAACAAAGCGCAGATACAAAGCTGGTAGGTATTTTACAATGCTTCGTGAAATACATAGGCTAATAAGGTACATGTTACCTATGTAAGCAATATTTTCTATTCGTACAAAATTTGAAATGGAATAAAGTAAAAATTTGACTATTTTTTTTAGTTTTGGCTTTCACTGGTTTGACTATTCTGGCCGTTGCTTCAAGTTTGCTCGTTTCGATATTTCGAAAGAAGAATAGGGGTTATCCCTATAGGTATGCAGAGTATGCACTATGCAGAGAAAATGAAATTATGCAAATACGCCAGCTGCTAGGTGCTAAGATGCCAAGAGCACGTTATACGGTAGCTCATTCACATTGGAAGACAAATGCGCTCGGCGTACGCCCGGCGTATCCATGGCTGTCCATGGCTTTCCGTATGTTTGTCTAGAACACGCCAATAGCGCACGGCTAGCGCATGTGTCCGACGTGAATGGGCCATTCAAGGCGGTTCGCATTATTTTTTTCAGGTTCATATTTGAATAAGGCAATGGCTAACGCTGAAAACCTGCCAAAAATTCGTGCTAAGTCTTGTCATTTCGTCATGGCTGGTGATAAACTATAAACTAATTATGTGATAATTATATGGTATGTTGCAGTGTTTGTACTGCTTTTGAACAGGAAGTTGTACGCTTTTCGTGTTACCCCACACGCTGCCACCAAAACATTCAGACACAGACAGTTCTTCAAATACTATCGCTACAATTTGGCGGCTTTCTGCTTTGTCTAGGTTAGTCAGTAAATAAGAAAGAAATTCAAACGTTTTTCCTCATCTTTTGCATTTATATGTATGCTGCTCATTGGCCTAGTATTTACAGGATATCGTTCGAAGCTTTTGGCTGCTTAAAATTTGCGCCTGCTCTGTTTTCTTGGGCAGAACCACCATACAATACATAAACCCTGCCCACTAATGAGTATTTTCATTGTTGCCTGTCAGGAGCCTTTTAGGCGGGCTGACAAATTCAGGTCAGTTGTTCCTTGCTAGATTATGGCTGCATTTGCGGGGTATGTACCAGGAAAACATCTCAATTTCTATAGTTTAGTGCTAAGACCATTCCTACCTACCTTATACTCCCTGAAACAAAACTGACTTTGTGGCAGACACAACTTTGTACTGCGCATTTTGCAATGGAAGGAGAGTTGATATTTGCGCGCACATTAGCAGAAAAGAAAACGCAAAATTCAGGCACCCTCCCTACCCAAATACCCCGATTTCTAACTGCAGGGTTGACTGGCATTTGCTTGAGTGCCAAAGCCTCTGGGCTTTTTATGGGCAAAAGGACGCCTCATAAATTCAGGCCTTCGTTATAGTTGAAACAAAATTGAAACAAAACATGACGCAACCGTAACCCACTTCTTTTCTCCTGGTAATAATAAATAATTTTCCTAATTGCTGCAAATAAAATAATCGCCTGTCCATCGCCACTTCATTATTCCCTACGCTCTGAGACCAATATCCAAAATCCAAAATAAATTAGCGTTTTGTTAATACCATCATCGCTCATTATTCACCCTAAAAAGGACATTCATTTTGGAGGGTTTCGTAGAAACACGAAACGCATATGCAACAAGTGCATGCATTATACGGTACGTTCGAGTGGTGACGGTGACCGAAACCTGGGCCATCGCTCCTCTCTTGACTCCTGTCCCGTAAATTGATTTTGAGGACAGATAATTTGCACGACTGGAGCCATAACACTCCTCCCTCCTTGGGGTGACCCGTCTGTACTTATACAAATGTACACCTTGCTGACGCCTTTTACCTGAATTATTACCGTGACTGGGGCTACCGTTGACCATTTGCTAGCCAATTTGGCTATTCAGTGCAAAAAACACGTCATCAGCTTAGATTTTTTTGATTGTTTCATCGCATGGGTATTTTTGCATAGTCCTAAGCAGGGTACAAACGTACAGTATGTACTGTACGCATGTCCGGTCGCATACCAAATAAGGGAAATTAAGATTACGTGAGACATCGGTCCGCACTTTTTGTCAGAGACCTCCCGCATGGTTAAAGGCGGCAGACTTGCCTATCTGACGGTTGAAGCAAAACATTTTCGGCCTCTTTCGGTTCGCCAAAAAGGAACGGGTTTGGTCCCGTTTTTGGATTGAACAGAAAAAAGGCTACGTCTGTACGTGTTGTAGGTATGTATGTACCGTATGTAGCTGTGTGTCAGCCATTTAGCTGCCCGGCTTTTGCTTTGGCTTGGGTGGCCTATGTACCTTATGCATATGCGCAGCTGTACCACGCAAATTACACATCGGATCACTGGGTACAAATGTCCATGTCTATTCCCTGCTTCGCGGCTATTGTTATGTCTATCCTCACGGTTATTTGGCACAGGAAGGGCTCCATAATCTTTGTCCAATGAGCGATCATCTTTGAGAGCGTCTTGGCCAATGAGAGACGGAGACAGATAGGCGGAGCCAGTTTGAGAGGAATAAACACTTTTCCTTTCTGCCTGCCTGCGCGCCTCATTTTCCTCCTGGTTTGGCGTGGAAATGCGGTGCATTCGGTGAAAGATTTTTGAGTGACTGCGGAAGGAGATTGCTCGGTGAGCGTGAAAGGGATCTTAAAACTGCTGCGCTTTCGGCTTCGCTGTGTTGTTTACCGTATTTCCTACCATACCTGAGACCACACGGAAAGCGGATTTACCATCGACACAGTCGACGTTCGACTTTGCTTGGACTGCAAAACCGAGCGTACGAAAACAAAAGGATAACAACCGTAATCCGATTAGTGTAAGAAAGCAACCACTTGATTTTGCATTCTTCCTTTCCATTGCCTGCAGATTATCCGTTCGCTGCCTACACGTATACGTACGTACGTACGCTGCCAACTTAACCCCCAACAATATTTACTGCCAGTTATTGCCTCTTCAACTCCTGTGATCGACTCCGCTTTGTTCTGTGAAAAAGGCGAGAATTTTTGGACGCGATTATGCTTGTTATGACCTTGGATGCGTCTTCAATTTTGCAACGTCTGCAACGACAACAACAACAGCGCAAAGATGTCCCGGTTGACTGAAACGATTTCTTCCAACAAGGCAAAATGGCGGCCTATTAGGGCTAGAAGACTCGGCGCACTGTTGGTCATCGGCCTACTTTTATTAGGCCACTTGGGCCTATTAGCGGAAGGCCGCCTTAGCAGTCAAAAGTCGATCGGAGTGGAAGAAAAGAACAAAGCGCACCCGAACAACCGGCAGAAATCTGTGCTCCAGAAAACTGTGAAAGCTTTACTGGACTTCAAACGCGTACCGCAACCTGCGGAAATTATTCGACCGCTGTCCAAGACTGGAAATGCTGCCTCCAAGTACATGCGGCGGTTATTTCGAGAGTATCAGTCGAGAAATGGAGGAGAAAATAGGCAGAAAAAGCAATCCGTGGCTCTGGAAGGAAATATCGTCCGAAGCATTAGCCCTAGTCTTGGTGAGCAGCTTACATTCATTTTCGTTCTCTTTTTCTTATTTCCCTTTAGAATAGTAAGAGACAAAAGGGGAGCTTCTGAAGCAATGATTAGAAAGAAAAGAGGAGCGGTGTAATTTGATCCTTTTATTGGATGAAATACTGTAATGTTCCGTATATTGTCCCCTCGTGGACAACCCCATCGTATATTAAAGATATAGCCCGGGTCAAGAACACTTATCAGAAAACAAAAAGGTCTCAAATGAGCAAGAATGTCGAAAAATGCGAGCTTAATCTCTGTCCCCCTAATACTGTGCATAACCCCTTGTGGGGCTATCTATGGAACATTACAGTAAAGGCCACAATTGGAGACGTGCTTGACGTACGCGCGTTGGTGCTTTTTGTTTCGATTTGATGAGCGGTACTCGAATTTCTTAATCTGATAATTGATAAAATACTCAGCTTTCACTTTTATCTTTTATGGGCGCAAGTGCTTGCTTGAATCTGTCGGGGACAATCAAGGATTGTCGTTGCACTAGAATCTCTTCAAAAAGTATTTTCCTTTCGAAACTACGTCATCTTTCCTTGTGAGGGACTCTTCAAAGGGGACTTTATTGTCTGAAGAATATTGTTGACAAATAAGGAGGTGCCTTTAGAGGATCGGTACTAAAAGCAGGCACAAAATTGGACCACCACCCGAGCTAAGCATCTCCTTGAGGGAGAGGAGAACCCTGTAATTGTCCGTCCATTTCCTCACATCTTTCAGTGCACGTGTGTGTCATCAGGGGTCGGCATCTAAAAATAAGATGATTCTGCCTTATGGGCCAGTCAGTCTCACCGTACATGCATATGGCTTTTTGCATCAGATAATGAACACGAAGAGGTTTTATGGACACTTGCGCTCCTGGTCTTTCGGACATCTAAAAACATTTTTACGAGCGCAATACGTATGTGCGGTTTTACGTATACACATACAAAGGTTTTACGTATACACACAAACATACATGTACGTGCGTGCATGCGGGTCAAAAGAGACCGCTCTTGTGGGTTCTTGTCGTGTACGTAAAGGGGTCTGCTAGTGGTCAAGGGGGCAGTATTAGCGTGACGGACAAGCGAATAGCGATCGTTATCAAATCCTAGGTATTTTTGGAAGGTATGTAATGTACGTACGTACGTACAGTGCATAAATACCCGTACTGTGCACACACATGTACATCGCAGTAGCGAGCAAAGCAATATCGGTCTATGTACCTACATGCCGAACGCCCATGTGTACTGTACTGTATGTGCACATCACTGATGTCAACTCGGTCTTCAACGAAATCGGGTGAAGTAAAGTAAATTACCCGGCTATGCCCTATCCCGGGTAAAGTAAGGTAACTTTACCCGGCTCTTGTCAAAACGGGTAAAGTAAACCCATGTGAAGCATTTTACCCGGGTAAAATCGAGTAAGTACACAGGTAGGGAATTTTTGCTTTGAAATTGGTTGCTATGCGCCCATACATAACATGCACATGCGTGCAGATTACAAACCACAACGTATTCCCCACCCAGCGTACTGTATGTGTACACATTTGTAGAAGGTACGTAGGTACAGTACGTTATAATACTGTCGGACCGATTTAGAAATTGATGAACGCAGTGCTAATCTGCCCAGAGCACAAGCTTTATCTGAGTACATCTACCCGGGTAAGTACTAGAAAGTATGGGCCGAGTAAATCGGGTAAGTATTAGCCATACTTACCCGCACTTTCAGCATTTTTACCCGGGTAAGCTTCCACTCTGCCGGGTACCGGTAAACCTTACCCGATAAGCCATTGCATTGGGTAAAGTAAAGTAATTTTACCCAGCCCAAAATTGGCTATTTTACCCGGGTAAAGTACCGGTAAATTTTACTCTGACATCAGTGGTGCACATGTACATACTATACTACATACTAACTGCATACGCATGTCGGTACACATCGTGCTGCCTGTTTTGTTTTGAATATAGAACCTCTTTCCTTCTAGCGTATTTTGACCAAATTTAGGGTGGTATTCCTTCACTGGGATGTTTGGCTTTGGTGTAACTTTTTCCCAACCGCCATCTCAAGGAGCAATATATCCCATAGAACATGGCGGTCTGCTGGGGAGGGTGGGTGGTTTTGGTTTGCACGAGCGACGGACAACCGTGAAAGGAAAGAAGCGATAAATCTGATAAAAACAGAGTCGGTGTCTGGCTGAGAGATGGCAATTTCTGATACCAAGATTTATCGACAGTAGCGTATCTGATCGAGAAGAAAAAGTTTGAAGTGCACGTGCAGTGAATACAGAGTGTGCAGGAATAACTTTAGTCTGGGGACCTGTTTGTAGGGACGATTGCCAGGGAAAGAAAATTGGTAATTTTTGGCGAAAGAAAAGGGGACAGTTTCTGAGCTGAGGAAAATCTTGGAACTTTTAGAAAAAGATAAAACAAACGTATGAAGCTTCCCTAAATGGACAACCATACTATTGGAAAGCAAATGTGCTGGAAGTTAGTAGCACAACAATCATAAAAGATAAAAATCTACAAAAAGCCAGCAGTACGTCTTCATAGTAAGAAAGTTACCGTAGTTGCACGGAGAACAAAAAAGTAAAATGGCCATGACTTATTTTTCGTTTTTTCTACCGAATATCTTTTTCGTAAATCTCGATAATAACGGCTTTCGTTTTGTTCTTGTCGTTTTTGAAGAGGTTGCTTGAGCACCACCAAGATCTGCAACATCGTCAAGCAGCGTCCTTCGTCGAGGTCGAGTTATCACTCTGTGAACTGCTTTCCTGTACATTTCCCTCTGGCATACCCGTCTAATGTCGTTGAGTTTGAGCTAAAAAAATTGCGGGCACGTCAAAGAAGAATTATAAACAATAATATTCCAACTTCTACAGTAGTTAGATACATGTAGTAGTGAATTCCAGTGAATTTACTGGAAGATAAGCTGCTTTCTCAAGGCACTTCAGCGAAGTAAGGTAGCAGCAGACCATGCACATGCTGACGAAAACTCTGAAGAAACCATTATCCCACCTTTTTTTCTGATATCGTGGCACACAGAATGAATATTTAACAGTAAACGAATAAAGAAGCAAAGCAGTAGCAATGAATGAGTTATTTTGTTTATGGCTTACAAAATAGCCACTGTTGGCTTGGCTATTTTGTAGCTTGCACAGCTGACTGTACATACATAGTAGTGGTGGTAGTTACACCATTGAAAATAATGTCGGGCAAACAGGAAAAATGCTCATTTCCAGGGTAGTCATGTGGCTTATCCCTTTTACGTTTAAGTGCGACTGCGTACGTATACACGTGCATACAGTGCACGTACCGTACCTATTATACTGTAGGTGTGGTACATGTATACGTAGGTACAGTAGGTTGTGTGTACGTAGCCTACGTTTTTTGGCATGCAACGCGTTAAACCACGATATGCCGTTATTTTTCTCATTTTCCAGGCTACTTTCACGGCGAATACACCCTGATCTTTGATCTGAATTCCATCAAACAATCGGAATCCATCATCAAATCCGAGATTCATTTCAATCTGCGCACATCAGCCTGGAAAACGCGACATTACGGCAAATGGAAGAAGCGGCACCTGGACGAAGTGCGATGCGTCGTCCACACCGCGGTCGGCGCTCGTCGCCAATTGGACCGACGAGAGTCGAAAGCCGACTGGCTCTCCTTCGACGCTCGACCCGTCGTCGAACAGCTGCTATTGGCTGGTCGACATCTGTCGAAAGCTGTCGACCGCCAATCAGCGACGAACGTCGTCGACGCCTCCGAATCTAGTCAGAAGAACGCTGTCGACGGCGACGAAAACTTTAGTCGACCAATGGCCGACGGCCGACACGACGCCGACCAATTGCAATTCGGCGTCAGCTTTCAGCGCGTTCGCCGACGCTCGGGCAAAGTACGACGCATGCGACCGGACAACGTCGCTCGTCGACACATGCCGTTTCTGCTCGTTTTCGCCGACGATCCCGTGCTATTGGACAAGGAGCAGGTGATGTCGGCGCTTTTCGACGGCGACAACGACGTCGACGCGACGACGACGCCGACAGACGAAAGTCGACAGCAACGAGTTAAGCGATCGATTTACGCCGACCATCCGCGACGACGGTCAACGCCGATTCAACAGCAGTATTACTCGTACCAGATGACAGATGCGGAGAAGAACAAGAACGGTCGCCAAGCAGCGACGAAAGACGAGGAGGACGACGAAGGAATAAATTTGAATGAGGAGGAGCGGCAAAAGTTGCATCATTTACGCGCATTTCAAAGCGAAGGACCCGAACTTCTGCTGACGCGCAAAGAGATGCGAAAAGCGCGCAAAGAACGCAGAAGAAAGGAGCTAAAACAGAGGCAGCTGAGGAAAAACAGCAGCAGAGGAGGAAACAATCTCTTACCGTTTCCAGATGACTACAAGCAGCCATTCGGAAAGCCTGATTTGGTAAGCATTATTATACGTATGCCCAAGTCCAAGCCCCAAGCCCCAAACCCCAAGCCTAAGCCTAAGCCTAAGCCTAAGCCTAAGCCTAAGCCTAAGCCTAAGCCTAAGCCTAAGCCTAAGCCTAAGCCTAAGCCTAAGCCTAAGCCTAAGCCTAAGCCTAAGCCTAAGCCTAAGCCTAAGCCTAAGCCTAGCCTAAGCCTAAGCCTAAGCCTAAGCCTAAGCCTTAGCCCTAGTCAGAAGCCTAAGCCTAAGCCTAAGCCTAAGCCTAAGCCTGAGCCTAAGCCTAAGCCTAAGCCTAGCCTAAGCCTAAGCCTAAGCCTAAGCCTAAGCCTTAGCCCTAGCCCAAGTCCAAGTCCAAGTCCAAGTCCAAGTCCAAGTCCAAGCCCAACCCTAAGCCTAAGCCTCAGCCGTTTACCTATACCTACCCCATTTGCTCTTTCTTTTTCAGGCAATTCCCAACAGCAGTAGCCAGCCCAAATCGAACGACGTCTCCTCCTTTTCCGCTTCGATCGAGTACGGCAAGTCCGAGAAACATCGTCAACAGCCCACGGTGGTTCTGTTGGGTGAGCAGGTCGGATCGGAGGGGGGAGCGAAGGAGAAGCGATGCGCTCGGCGTCAGATGGTGGTGGATTTTCAGGACATCGGCTGGGGACAGTGGATAATCGCGCCCAAATCTTTCGAATCGCATTATTGCGCCGGAACCTGCCCCTTCCCGCTACCTCCGGTATGAAATAGATAAATAAATAAATAAATAAATAGGCCTAAATAAATAAATAAATAAATAGGCTGAATAAATAAATAAATAGGCCTAAATAGATAAATAAATAAATAAATAGGCCTATATAGATAAATAAATAAATAAATAAATAAATAGATAAATAAATAAATAAATAAATGGGAAAGATGCAGGTCTAAATAGGCCAAGGAAAAAATAATAAATAAATAAATAAGCAAATAACTACACCATGGTTGGTACCTTCTTTGTTATATTGATGGCAAAAAGACAAAGGTATATTTACGGTTTCCGGAAAAGTATGAAAACTGTGAGGGTTAACGCTGTTTCAGGAAGCCAATCCATCCAACCACGCGACCATCCAGTCCATCATTCACGCCATCGGACTTAACCCTTACGTGCCGGCCGTGTGTTGCGCGCCGGACAAAATGGACTCTCTCACGCTGCTTTATTTTGACGAAGGGGACAACGTGGTCCTGAAGAATTTTCCCCGAATGACCGTCAGTTCTTGCGGCTGTCTTTGATATTTATTATTTTGGTTAGGAATTAGAAGGGAAGAACGAGTGAGTACTAAATCGTCGTTGCAATATCCTGCCGATAATTATTCATACCGTAACCGTACTACAGCAACATAACTACTATCAGGAATGTATACTATAAGGTGGGGGGGAATAAACATCTGCAGCGTTTCGGTGAAAAGCATCACAGCGACCAAGTAGGGTCGTACCTACGGAATCCGTACCTGTGGAATCCGTAGGTGTGGAATTTGTTTTCCGTAGGTATGGAATTTTTATTCCCTACCTACGGAATCCGTACCTATGGAATCCGTAGGTGTGGAATTTGTTTTCCGTAGGTATGGAATTTTTATTCCCTACCTACGGAATCCGTACCTGTGGAATCCGTAGGTGTGGAATTTGTTTTCCGTAGGTATGGAATTTTTATTCCCTACCTACGGAATCCGTACCTGTGGAATCCGTAGGTGTGCAATTTGTTTTCCGTAGGTATGGAATTTTTATTCCCTACCTACGGAATCCGTACCTATGGAATCCGTAGGTGTGGAGTTTGTTTTCCGTAGGTATGGAATTTTTATTCCCTACCTACGGAATCCGTACCTGTGGAATCCGTAGGTGTGGAATTTGTTTTCCGTAGGTGTGGAATTTTTATTCCCTACCTACGGAATCCGTACCTGTGGAATCCGTAGGTGTGGAATTTGTTTTCCGTAGGTGTGGAATTTTTCTTCCGTAGGTACGGATTCCACAGGTACGGATTCCGTAGGTACGACCCTACTTGGTCGTGTGATTGTTTGCACGGAAACGCTGCAGATGTTTATTCCCCCCACATACTATAGTATACATTCCTGCTACTATAAAGCTAAAGCGTGTAACGTACACAACTCAACTCAGTATGTTTTATTTGTTTGATCGTAACGTTCGAATATACTGTTTTGCGTAATCGTAGGTGGTACTGTATAAATGTAGGTGGTACATATCTACTTTCTGTGTGATGGCGTGCGTATATAATTTTATTGGCGCAACGCAAGTAAGTAACAATACGCTATGTACAAAGCATGTCATTTATTTTCTCATTGTTGACGTCAA
The DNA here is from genome assembly GCA_030247985.1 of Epsilonema sp. ZAB3_2. Classification (NCBI taxonomy): domain Eukaryota; kingdom Metazoa; phylum Nematoda; class Chromadorea; order Desmodorida; family Epsilonematidae; genus Epsilonema; species Epsilonema sp. ZAB3_2. The sequence continues at coordinate 11,562 of JASAMW010000164.1, forward strand.
TAATAATTTTGAACATCGATAAAATAAACCATTTGTTTTTACACAAACTTTTCTCAATGCTTTTGAGCCAGCGCAAACCCGACGGTATTGGTGCCTCTGTTGAACACCGTGTAGTATTTGCCGATGAACACATCGCCCAGAATCCATAACTGACCCAGTTGAGGCGGCAGTTGAATTCCTTGGAAGCCCACCAAGCACACGACCCCTTCCACTTTGAGGATGTAATCTTGAGGTGTCAATGTGTAGATGAGGCCATCGCTGAGCGTGATATTGACGTTGGGAAGCTGATTCATTTTGTTGCAGGGAACCGTGGTCTATAAACATTGTACACACTTGCTTGTGGAAACTATACATGTCATACGATACTATACATAAGTAATAAGTAAAGGCTAAGCCTAAGCCTAACATTCAGCCTAAGCCTAAGCCTAAGCCGACATAGTCCAAGCTCCTAAGCTTATTGCAAATATCCTAGCGATACAAAGGGCATGATACACTGAATGAGAGCCCATTTTCTTTCTTTTCTCAGCACTCGTCGTTTCACCACTACTTCGCCCTTGATACTGTACGTAGTGTACCTAGCTCTTGAACCTTTCCTCTTCTTTTAGTACTTTCCGACGTACATATATACCTAGTACGTACGCGTATGTACCTCTCCAGCAAAATTTTTCGACACTCCAGGCATGGCTGCGATCAATTTGTTGACAGCTGCCACTGGCCCAGCGATCAGCGAGGTGCCAGTGTCAGCAATGGCTGGGAATGGCGTCGCTTGAACCGGCGTACCGCCCACACTGATGCTGATGCCCAGAAACTGCCAGTATCCTTGCTTTGTGACCGGAATGTAGGAAATTTGCCCGGTGAAGTGACTGGGATCCATACCGCAAAGGGTCAGCTCGCCTCCATGCAAGCCGTTTGGTTGCCTTTAAAAAAGACATCGGGATTGTTTGGCCGGGGGACCCTTTGTCGAAAATAACGCCGCGGTTTGGGAATAGAGGTTCACATAAAATGTATGTACCTACCTGTTGAGCCAAAAGCGATTGAGCCAAAAAAGATTGAGCCATTGAGTCGAAAAAATATCGGTTTTTTTGGCGGGGGACCGTTGGAAAATACCGTCGCGGTTTGGGGGAGAGGGGTCCCCACACATGAACAGTGTGTACGTACGTACCTGTTGAGCCAAAACGCGAAGAGCGTGTTGTTCGCGCATTCGTTCTGCTGCAAAATGCAGGAGAAGGGCGTTTGCAGATTATCCACAGAGATGGAATCGTATCCCATGCCGAGGATTCCGTCGAATTTTGCTTCCACAAAAGTGAGACCGGGTTCTTTGGTTGCGCAGCCGAAATTCTGGGTGGGGCATCCGTCCGCGTTTGCTTGGTCGCCGAAGCTCATCTTATCCTTGAGCACTTTGCCAGAGCATTGGCCCGTACCGTATCTGATGCTGAATTTCTTACCAGTCTGCTGACAGGTGCTGCTTTTCTTACAGTAGAATTTCTTGTGCAAATCTATGTAAAATTAGACCAGGGGGTAGCAGGGTTAAAAGACCATTCATAGTATGTGAATGATCCATTTTACTGGAGAAGTACCACTTAGGTCAAATGCAGAAGAAAATTTAGGCCCAATATTTGCTTGGCGAATGTGGCTGATAAAAAGGGGATGAGGGGCCGGTAAACATGTTACGAAATTTATGACGATGCCCTTACCGCAAGCGAAATCTAAGAATCCACAATCGGAGCAAGGAATCCATAGATTGCTGGAACCAGTGTCGAAGAGCGCCTTGAACACTTGTGAAGGGGTGCCGATCGAAATCTCTCCGTAGTATTGAGCCTACGTTTTGGTGAAAGAAAAAGTACGAACAAATAGGTACAATAATACATACTATCTGTGCAGTACAATGTACTGTATTTCCATGAAAAGTAAGTGCGTCTTAAAACTTACGTCCTGATAATTACTGAGCGGAATGTTGACCCTTGACAAATCGATCTTCGAACTTCCACCATACTTGTGTTCCAGGTACCATCTGGCGTACGTACCACTGGTGGGACCATCGCGCCTCTTCAGCGGGATTCTACAAAGTATTGTGTAAACGTATCCCTATAAACGTGAGTGGTGTTTGTTACGCAAAAGTCGTTTCATAACTTATCTTGATTTTGGACATCGGGTATGCAAAAGTTCTCCGAAGTGTGTTTTGGAATTTTTTAGAGAAGCACCCGTTTTCATTTGCATAACCAAACTTGCATTTTGGTTGCTTATGCAGGTTTCGTTATGAAAATCGAAAACGGTGCTTCCAATAAGTTATGCATTATTGATTTTCCTAACATACTATGCGTAAGATGTAATCGAGGTTTTGGTAATACATTTTAGTGAAACGTATTCTGCGTATAGTGTTCATTGCTCGTTTTTTTTGCATAAGTCACGATTTTCTTTACGCAGTATATCAAGATTACGTTAATTGCTTCAGGAAGTAGTAGAAGAAAATTTATATCATCACGATAACAGACTCACCGAACGCACTTACTTAGGCAAAGCGACGCACCTCACATAAGAAGGGGTGTACTCACTAGCGCGATCGCAGTTGCGCATCACCCCGAAGCGCGAATTCAAAAGTGCGAAGTGTCAGTTGCGCGTATCATATGTCCGCGATTTGTAGAAGAGCGCTCTCTCATCAGCGCGAAACATACTTTGCGCGCCGAATAATTTCCGCAAATATCTATTGGAGCGAAGTCCCAGTTGCACATATACCGCACAGCACACCCCGCCATCTTTGATAGACTTTACCCCACTTTACCCTGTGTGTGTTCATTCCTTGTAAACGCCTGCCTATACGCAGTTCATACCTGCGTGTTGAACAGACTGGGGCAAAGTTATGCCACACGCATAATTGGTAAACCACGCAACACGCCCAACCATGCTTTGGTAGAATTTACCCCATTTTACCCTGTGTGCGCTCATTCCTCTCTCCGTAAACGCGTGCCTATACGCAGTACGTACCTGGCGTATCGCATATAGATGGGGCAATGTTACATAAGTGGTACACCACGCAACATGCCCAACCATGCTTTGGTAGAATTTACCCCACTTTACCCTGTGTGCGTTCATAAATTCATATCTCTCTCTGTAAACGCGTGCCTTATACGCAGTACGTACCTGGTGTGTCGCATAGATGGGGCAATGTTACAGCACAAACATAAGTGGTAAACCACGCAACACGCCCAACCGTGCTTTGATAGAATTTACCCCACTTTATCCTGCGTTACGTTTACCCCATAGTACCCTACTTCAAAGTATGTCCGTCGTATGGATGGATTGACGTCGACGTTAGCGTTGTCGCTGGTTCAGCGCTCATTGTGAACGGGCCAACAGACTTGGCTCTGCCACAAGTAAATTTATGCGTTCATGATCAGTGAAAATATAGCATAATATTACTTGCATACCGCTCAAAACGCCACGAGCGTTTGCATAAATTCTATTGTGTAAGATGTCGCAGTCCCTTTCCCGACAATGCGTTACGCTGAAAAACACCCGGATTGATTTTCCTAACGAAACCTGCTTTTTGACCAAAAAACAAGTTTAGTTATGCAAATCAATCCAGCATAACTCGTCAGAAAATTCACGAGTTATGCTGGATTGATTTGCATAACAAACTGCCAAAAATCAAGTTTTGTTCTGCAAATTATTGCATAACTAGGCGTGAAAAAGCAGGTTACGTTACGCAGCACTTTCCAGAATGAGATTCATAACGAAACTTGCGTAATGGTCGAAAACAGCCGTTTTCACGTTTATAGGGTTATTGCGTAACGGATGGGCTGGACTATGGAGCTTTTGACACTGTGTCACCGTTATCTTCATGCCTGCTATCGATACTTTTCATGTACGTCGTATGAAGGTACCCTAACCCTAAACTTAAGCCTAAGCCTCTGTAAGCCTAAGCTTCAGCCGCAGCCTCAGTCTAAGCCTAAGCCCAAGCCTAAGCCTAAGCCTAAGCCTAAGCCTCAGCCTCAGCCTAAACCTAAGCCTTAGCCAAGGTAAGCCTGGGGTAAGCCTCAGCCTCAGCCTAAGCCTAGCTTAAGCCTAAGCCTAAGCCTAAGCCTCAGCCTAAGCCTAAGCCTGCCTAAGCCTAAGCCTAAGCCTAAGCCTAAGCCTAAGCCTAAGCCTAAGCCTAAGCCTAAGCCTAAGCCTAAGCCTAAGCCTAAGCCTAAGCCTATGTACGGTCTAAGTCTAAGCCTGAGCCAATGGGAATGCATTGCATACCTGCGAGTTTACTCACGTATGTACATAGGTATTTTTCCCTGTTTGTGTACATGCCACATACTTGCACCACTGATGAGCCATGCATGCACTACGCTTGCTCACCTCACAATAGCCGCTACATAGCCAAAGTACAGAAAGAGTCCAATGAGGAGCTTCATTTTTGGGGTCAGTCAGTCAAGTACGTAGTAATATTTCCTGCCGAACCACCGGCTGAAAAGTAAGCTTTTCGAAAAGTGATAGCCAAGTCGTTTACGTGTAGTAAAATGTGTACCCAAAACGCTACTGTCAAATTTATTATGCGTCAAGGATGTCACCAACTTGAATGGGCGTGTGAATGAGCACACCTGTACCTGTCTATACGTACGTACGTACCTTACGTATCAGTAGTTAGTACTGTAAGTACGTACATAAAATATATTGTACCTATGTAAATAAAATAGGCAGTAATATGGTAGGGGAACGCTTCTTAGTAGTGTTGTCAACCTTCGAAATTTACTGCGGCGGTAAAGTAAGGTAAAATTACCGGCAGTAGACAACGGTAAAATTACCGCGCGGTAATTTTACCGTCATAATTTTTTTACCGCAGTACTTTCTGAAATGAATTGACGGTAAAACGGTAAAATACGGTAAAAATTTTCCCTTTGTTTTCAACGATTCTCACTTTCTCATTCTCGTTTATTTTGTACATAATGGCATGTGTGCATTGACGACTCATCGCTATCGTACTTTTGGCAACTGAACGGTGACTGTTATTTATCACATGTCCATACTTCGTAGCTTGGAAAGTTGGAGGTACGCACATACCCCAACTACCTCAAAGAAAACGATAAACAAAACGTAGGTACAATGCGAGGAATTGAACAGGTGGGGTGATGAAGAATCGTCAATTATTCGTTGACCTGCGTCATTATTCTGGGATCTGGATGGTCGCAAATTGACGTTGGGTCACATGGATGAGTTTGATGTTTGCGACTCATGCCATCAAGAGTCATGATGCAAGTAGCGAATAGAGCCAAAGTTCACAAAATTAGCGCTGGGCGCAGGTCAATAAACAACCTGCACTACTTTTTGAGCATAGAAAATGGCGTCCCCTCGCAATAACCTAAAATGATCTGGTACTATACGTACTTTATACCACAGTAGAAAGAAAACGGTAAGAAGGTGAAGTTATTACAGCCGGTCGCTGTCAGTAAACGGTCAAAAGTACAGTAAAAAAGTACTCTTTTACCGCCAAAATTTTGGAAAGTACTTTCGGCTGACTCGACGGTAAAAAGTACAGCCAAATAATTTACCGTCATCATTCAACGGTAAAAAGTACAGTACCGTTTTGAAAAACTGCAAAAGTACAGGCGGTAAAACGGTAAAGTAATTACCGTTGACAACACTACTTCTTAGTGCTTTTTGACGTTGAAAGTACAGTACAACTACATTATTGGCAAATTGAGGAAGCAAGCTACATACTAGTACAATACATATCCGTACAGTAGTATGGGTACGTACGTACGTGCTAAGAAGAAGCGTACAGTACCGTACCGTTCTAAGAAGAAACAAACCTACATAGGTAATTGGATAGCCGCCATACCTGTTCAATCTCATTCAATTTCGGACTTGCATTATTACTTGTCCCATGGTGCATGCTTGATGTGAAAATTTACCAAACTAAATAATCCAATCATGAATATAGCAAAACAGCCATGCGTGAATAAGTGACAAAACAGTCTCTTTCACACACCTACAGTAAACACTTTTTTCATAGTCACACACACAGTTACATATGATACGGACGCCTATCAATTACGTAACTCACTTGCGTAACAAACAGCGCAGATTGGGTATAGATTGTACGCACCATACCTATTCACGAGTCGCAGTAAGCGATTGGGTTGGTCGATGGCGACCCCTCGGCATTTGTGAAAGTTTGGATCGGTGCCTGTGGGTGGGGTCCTCGACGTCATTTGTTGTCAATTGTTCTTTTCACTCGCTCCTTTGACTTTTCCAGATGATTGAACAAGGTCGACGACCCCGCAGACACCGATCCAAACTTTCACTAAATACCGCGGGGTTGCTATCAACCAACCCAATCGCATTACCGCAACTCGTCCATAGATCGTATGTACCTCGACCTTCTTTCTACCCTACCAGACATCTCGTTTAAAAATGCGTCCAGTTCGTATCATCGGTACGGAAGACGCTCCCTACGCGACCGACTGTTTCGAGCAGTACCCGGCCGCGTGCCCGAGTCCGGGCATGGAAATCGAGTACATCCACACCCTTATTTCTGGCATGATGCGCATGCCAGTGGAGCTGATAAAAGTGGACAGCTACGAACTCGTGGAGGAGCACATGCTTAAAGGGGTTTAGCGGGGAAATATTTATTCCATCATAGTGAGGTGAGGAACAATATCATAGAACACAGATTTATAAAACTGCTGAATCGATTCCATCCCATGTTTCACTGGTGTCTAAAATTACCACCTTTTGCGGTGCCAAACCGAGAGACAAGTCCATAACTTTCCTGACATTAAAGTCAAGGGGTCCCCAACACCTTTTTACATGGCCTCCTTTTACATTGCCGCGTACGTACACGTACAGCACCTAAACAAACAGTGCAAAATGTAACATTTTTGCTCATATAAGTATCTCACTGAACTTCAACAATCTTTCCCCGCACAACCCCTTTAACGGAACGGCGGATATCATCGGTATTTCCTACATTTTGGAGCACACTCCCTACCTTGACCCGTACAACTGGAGCTACTCGCCGATTTACCTGTACGACGGCGTTGCACTGATTGTGAAGGAGATGGTGAGTGACGGATCCAGAGAAGGAATGATGTTCAGCGTGTTCCATTGGAACCTGTGGCTGGTGATGCTATTGCTATCAATCGGAGTGTCATTGTTCAATGCTTACGCAGGTATAGTATTATCGTTGCATGTAACTCTGGAACCACACGTTAGATTATCATGCGGTTTTTTTATTTAGTTTTGAATAAATAGTCGTTGAAAATTTATACACATCTAAGTTTAAGCCTTGGATACCAAATAAAAAAAACCGCATGAAAACTAAAGTGTGGTTCCAGAGTTACACGCGCGGAAAAGTGTTCGTTTTATCAAGAATAATCTATTAATCTTGGTTTTATTATGCGACACTTTGCAGAATGAAGTGAAAACGCGTTGACATAAGGCCAAAATATTACTTTTTTCTAGCAAGACGGGAACGCGAAATCCAGTACTCACAATGGAGTAAAAGTTGGAAGAAGCTGGTTCCCCTGTTCTGGATGATAATTCTGGGCTGTTTGCTCGAGATTTTCTCCAATCTCATGGCGATAAGTCTGGTACAGCCCAGTAAACTGAGCAGCCTGCCGTTCGGTACGCTGAACGAACTTGGCCAGAAGTTGCTAAAGAAACGATGTCGATGGGTTATGCCGAAACCGCACAGCGAAGGCCCCGAGTTCAAGGACACGCTGTTTAACCCCACGCATAATCGGTCCTGGGCCGCCGATTTTCGCAAGGCGTACAAGTCAAATCCACCGCTCTGGGTTGAATCCAGAGAGCAGATGATGGAACACGTTTTGGACAAAGATCAAGATTGCATGGTGGGTATGGACTATACCACCATGAAAGTCTTTTACACTAGCAGGTACGTGCTTCGTTTGGTACCCAAAAGAGTAGCCTGACCTTATGAAGCCTAGGCCCAAGCCTCGCCGCGAGAAAAGTAGAGCATAATGTACCGACCAGTCCACACACAACGCCCTGTGTCCTTGACGCATTGATAACATCGATGACCCTATCGAATTCATTCTGCCTTGCAGATGGTGTGGCATGAAGTACATGTACTTCGATGAGATCCCCTCATACGGCTACGTGTATTACCACACGGATAAACGACTATCCCGCCAGTTGGACAACCTAGTCCATTCGTCCAGCATCGAGGGCTACGTTAGCTACCTGGAGAAAAAGTACTACAGTATCCCCTTTCCGCCTAGCTGCATCGAACGGAGTGCATCTGATACGCTGGCACTACCGCTGTTCAAGCTACAGGACAGTTTCTTCGTTCTTCTCAGCGGAATTGGATTAGGAGCTGGGTTGCTGTTGATGGAAATTGGAGCGAAAAAGTCCTGCGATGCCATGCTACAGTTTCTGTATGGAGAGGACGACGACAAGGAATCGAATGGCGGGAATCAGCAGAGGAAGAAAAGTCGGTGGGAACGGCGGAAACTGCGAAAAATGAGATTGATCACAACAACGCGCAGATCGATTCACAAATTGAGTTAAGAAGCGGCCCATTCTAAGTTTTATGATCTAGGTACATACGGTGTAATTCCACACAAGCCAAAAGAAAAAAACCTCCACGTTGACAGGGGTATAGGTAATGTACCGTAACTTCATGTCGTTGGGTACTGTGGGGTAAAAACCCGGCCCTTTTCTTGTATGTACGCAATAGTGATGTAACCCGGCCGGCCACCCATGTGCAATTAGCGGGGTTCAGTCACAACTCACAAGGTATACCTCAATGGCCAGGTTTGCCCAACAGTACCCTAATTATTTCCTTCCACCCTTCACAGATTCATCCACGACATCTGACTCAGATCACTCTTTCCTCCGGTAGCAGTTCCAGCACTGTGCACCCTCCCTTTCCTATTCTTCTTCTTTCTCTTCTTTTTGTCCGCCACCTTCCTCCCCCTTCTCTTTTTCGAAGATTGTACGAATGGCAGCCACTCCGGCTTAACGGGAGACGCGGATTTGATCGCCGTCTTCAGCAGTCGCTTCATCAGCGGTACGTCCGGCTTTACGTAGGTGCGCACCGTTTGCAGATAGTCGGCCCACTCCAGCATCACCTGGGGAATGCGGGCCTTAACGGCGCACAGCTTGGCCGGACCCCATTTCTCTTTCTTTGCGCACACCTGAAAGTGGTACTGATTTGCATTGGAACGAATTGCGCTTGATATACGCTCGGCGTTTCCATGGCTCGACACCAGTCACGAAAAGACATGGACATTGGACAGCCATGGACCAATCCTGCCATAAAATTTTGTCCAAAATTTTCGGTTTTACAGTATCCTAAAAATTACGGTACCCACGGTACTGTGGGGTAAACCCGGTCATGGGAAATCCGGCCGCCACCTAAGTTTCAGGGCTGCAATATCTCAGTAACCAATGGATCGATTGAGACATAATATTATGTCAATAGATTTTCTTGAACCCTCTTTCAAATGAGCTACCTATTACCTATATTTTTGGTTCATTATTTGCCTAAAACAGCAACTTCAAAGGAGCTTTCATGGCCGGGTGTACTGTACGTACTTCATACTAGCCGGGTTTACCGTTTACCCCACAATACCCAACCTCGTTCAGATCCAGGCATCTTCCCCAGGGTAGACTGCCGTGAAAGAGTTCGATGAGAATGTACCAGAGTGACCAGTAGTCGTCCACTTGACCTTGCTCGTGAAAGCGCTGGGCGTTGAGACTGGAATAGCGCAGACTTCCCACAAACGCCACGTTCATTTTCGGCTTCTGACTGGTCAACCAGGGACGAGCGACCCCGAAATCGAAAATGACCACCGAATTCACCAGATTCAATGGCATGCTGCAACAATATTCACCAAAATAGGTGTACTGTAGTAGAAGAGTTAGGCGTCGCTTCCTCACTGGATAACGAAAAGGACGGGGAAATCCCCGTCCCGTCGAGAAAGGACGGGGATATCCCCGTCCTTTTTGCAGTCCTTTTGGTCGAAAAGGACCGCGGAAACTTCTCCAATAAACAGACATAACCCAACAGACAAAAGAACCTGTGCTGTCATTCAGCACGAGCTGTGTTGGTTGGGGCAATAAACGTTGGGCGCTGGTCAATAGAAGTGTGTGTCTGTCTTCTCTTTCCTTGCTCGCGCGCCACTAATAAAAGTTAATCCCTTGCCTCACATCTTTCCGCCTCCCCCTCTTCATGTACTAAAAACTTTGCCCGCGAAGGGGTAATAAAACGGTCCTTTCCTGACAGAGTAGCCAGCAAAAAGGACGGGGTTCCCCGTCCCTCCGGATTTTGGTAGACTGAGTAAACTTATTATTTATAAACTTGTTCCAGTCTAAATTTCTTTCTCACCTCGATGTTTTCAACACCTCACATGGTTTTTCTACATTTCGTTCTATTCGTTTATAGATAGGTATCAATCCCTACATAACCGTACCTCTATACCGTTTGTTTGCCCCACGATCCCCCCGGTGTCGTGTCGATATATCCGATGCTGTGCAAGGCGCTGATAGCCTGATGCCGCCCAATCCGAGAGCCAGGACGAATTTCTCTGGGAGGCGCGTCGTCGATTAAAGGGGGCCATGGCGCGTAGACTTTCGAAGGTGCCGGCAGGCGTTCCACGATGAAAAGGGCAGATGTTGAAATGCTCCGGATCCAGTTGGGGCGGCTGTTACGATGTGGATGGTGATTCTTGTAGTCGTCGATATATGGCCTACGTGTTCGATCGGGCAATTCACATGGTACACCACTCAATTGTTTCGCCGTGTCAGTAAGAAATCGAAGCAAAAGTTTTCTTCGATCGTGGAAGGAAACTAAGTGTATAACTCGACCTGTTGTACTTCTTTGCATTATTCTAGCACTAAAAATTACTAGTTAAAATTATCACTTTTTGGAAAGTTTCGTATCCCCCCTCTCGTCCTCCACCTCTCGCCTCTCTCTTCCTATTGGTTATTGTTGGCGTTCGTGGCTGCACATTTTCTTCATTTTTATAGTCCTTCAATAGCAGTGCGCCCGAATACCCCTTCCCGTTAGCGTGCAGTTCCCCAGCAAACTCCAGGATGCCGTGCTGAGAACTTTAGAAGTGACGGCTTGGACCGGCTCTTCCAGCACCTTGGCTATGCACAGCTCGTTCTTCATGGCGCGAATGCTCCTCATCCGACTTCGACAGCTTCTCACCAGCGATCGACCGCCTCTTTCTTCTTCCTTGCCGGACAGAAAACGTCATGAAGAAAAGGGTCACTTGCGAGGGAGACAATGATATGTTTGACTGCAAAGGTGCTGGCCGGCCATTAACCACTCAATTTTGCTGACATTTGAGCGAACCCGTTTCATTTTCATTTCCCACTGTTTTTGTCCAGAGACAACATTGGGGCCTTTTCCGTCCCGCTGTCATTACTATTTTGCGTCGAAATTCGAAAGAACAGTTGGCATTCTTGAGCACGCCTCAGCTTTTCCCTCGCGAGTGAACCTGTATTCCGAGTGCCCCTCATCGCCAGCATGCGATGTCTCGTTACTTCGCTGTGCCTCCTTCGATTTCTTTTGCATCGTAGACGGATCGGAGCGGATTCGATCCAGGCGACCGAACTATCTCCAGCAAGGCGCTCCTTAGGATGCGGGCGCGAACAAAGGCGTTTCTATTTCTGGCGTTTAGGGTCCCACCGTTTTCTCGCGCGTTTTTTGACATGTGCCGAACTTTCATCAGAGCACATGGGCCCAGCGTAAACCCCACATTCGCACAGCTTCTTTCTTCTCGCGAACGCATTTTGCCGCGACCCGCACCTTTCTCTCGTACTTTTCCAGCCACCTTCCTCGCCGTTTCGTCAGTGTAGCGCGTCATGCGATCTCGTCCTCGCGTTTGCTCGCGTATGTCGTCTTGGTCAGTGGGCGGATCGTTGATGCTTCGCGTCGTGGGAGTCCTGTTTCCTGTTCCGCGAGAGTCCTTTTTCTTTTCCTTCTTTCCTTTCCTTTTCTTCTTCCCTTGTGACTGATCAACATCTGCACGATGGGACGCGGGCGCGGAGGTGGACAGGGAGAAAGATTTTGTGGACGTAGTTCCGATCTTCGAGAAGTACATGATGACGTTTGTTAGTAAAAAGAAAAACGAAGCGACCGTTCTCTAGCGGGAAAAATGAAACAATGACGATAGGCTGCATTCCTTGTTTACACTATCGAGTCTGCCAAGTTGTCAAAAAGCGCGGCCGCAAGAAGGACGGTAGACTCTGAACCCATTTCTTCTTGTTTGAAGATTTTTTGATGGAATTTTTAGGGATGGGTACATAGTCTAAGAAAAGTCAAGTAAGTAAGAAAGAAAGAAAGAAATGTGAAAGTGAAAGATCTCTCTCTTTTCTGTTCTCTGAAAGAGTCATCACAGTTTGCGAAATCAATCAAGAATGTAGGCAATGATCAGATCAAGGACATAATCTCCTTGACATAATGTAGAAAAGCTGGGGAGTCTAGGAGGTCAGGAAAGAACTCGAAGGATTTATAAGCAGTATGGCTATGTAGTATGGCTTGAATGTTGAAGCAATGGCAGCATGCGATAATAAGGAGAGTCAAGAGAACGAAGTTCAGGCCTTGAAAGCGATCTATGAAGGACAGGTTGAGGATTGCAGATTACGGGATGCTTGGAAGGTTAGCTGTTTTCTTCTTTTTGTTTATTCTGCATGGCCATTATGCATTATGCATTTTTTTGTTTATGTTGATATTGTTATGATTAGCCCACGTAGGGTGTTGTGGGGTAAATCCGGCCATGGGGTAAGGTAAACCCGACCACCTAGTACTGCAGATCGTTCTTTCTACTTGGGGGCCCGCCGGGTTTTTCTCACCAATAAACCGGCCGGGTTTACCCCGTGATACCCTATGTACGTATTTTGATATCTTCGTAATGTCTTTTCTTGTTTTTTGACAGGTATGGCGACCACCAGAGTTAAAAATCAAACTGCGCCCATCTGTGGGTCAAAGTGGCAGTGTGGAAGTTCATTGCAGAGCTGCTTTGCACGTGAAAATGAGCAGTGAATACCCTAGAAAGTATGTTGTATGATAGTAGTGCGGGGTAATTCGGGTCGACTTGGGGGTAATTTGGGCCACCTCTACTGCCTATACTCCTCCATGTAGGAGGTGCGAGGGAGAATCCAAGCATATATACAGCCACCAGATAGCAAAGATCTGTGTTTTTGGGCCGATGTGTTTATGTTTTTTTATTTATTTGCTTGCAGGTGCCCAGATTTGTGTTTGGATGACGTGGAAGGTCTGTCTGACAAGGATGTCGCTTTTCTGATGAAACGGGTGCGACAGTTGGCCAGTGTCAAGCTTGGCGAGGTAGGCTAAAGTGCCCTCCATTCTAACGAGTCGTGCTTCGGCCCCCACGCGGAAAATAAAGACACGGCGCGCGCCTGTTCAAAACTTTGGAATGACGATTCTTCGCAACGAAACGACAACAAAAACGCACGCGCAGACGTCGTTTTCCTTTCTCGTCGTGTGGGGGCCGAACCACGACTCTTCATAGCATAGACCGCTTTTTAGAAAGGTTTCGGGCCGGTCTGTTTTGAAAGTCCATGGCTCGACCTTCTAGAGATCCACGCGTCATCCTTCTAGAAGTCCATGCGTGGACTCTTTGCTGTGTTTACTCCATAGTATTCTACTGTTCGCTTTCAGTTTATGATAATGGACCTGTGTCAACTGGTGGAAGATTTCCTACACCAAAAGAACAGCGCCTATTCCAAGTTGAGTTTTCACGAGGAAATGTTGGAAACGCAGCGAGCGAAAGCGAGACAAATCTCTACGGACGAACAGAAACTTCTGCAAGAAGAGGCAGCAGAAATAGAGGCAGAAATGCAGCGAAGAAAGAGGGGCTCATCACAAGAAGAGCAACATGAAAACGAAGGAGAAGAAACTTTGTCCTCATCGAGAAGAGAAGGGAGGGAAAATGGAGAGGAATTACAGAGACAAAGAGCCTACAGTTTACCACCCAAGAGCAGTAAGGTGACGTGCGCACCATAGGGTGCTGTGGGGTAAACCCGGCCATGGGGTAAAACCGGCCACCTAAGCTCCTGTGAACTTTTTGGTTTGAACCAAATAGGTCAAATGAAGGAGGAGAGTTCTAAGAATTGATTGCTGTCACATTTGTCTCAATCGGTCCATGGATTGCTGAGAAATGCAGTCCTGAAGCTTAGGTGACCGGATTTTCCCATGGCCGGGTTTACCCCATAGTACCCTATTCGTTACGTGGTACTTAGTGTAAGTGTATATCGGAGCTGATGTGGTCGTTGACATGGTTTTCTGTCTTTTCTTTTCTTCGCTCAATGGCAAGACTATAGTAGGTACAGTTTTATGGTGTGGTTTCATTATTATCACAGGAAATGAAGCTTTAGTCGTTCAACCAACCACAACTTCCATCTTACCTTCCATCACCATTTCCTCGCATGCGGCTACTGCAGCTGTAATCTCAGACCAAACAACTGCAGCAATTGGCGACCAAAATAACGAATTTACCACGGAGGCAGAGGAGGAGGAGACAGCCAAGGAGTTTGACGAATGGGAGACGTCACCGCGCTTGCGCTCTGAATTCGAGTTTCTCGATTCGCTAGGAAAAGGCGGGTTTGGAGAAGTGCTGAAAGTTAGGAATCGATTGGATGGACAGGTAAAAAATTAAGTAAAATTACCTATCGCATCGCATCGCATTTTATTCGGATAGCCCAGGACCGAGCCGAAACCAACTGTACTCGCATCAGAAAGTAGCACATAAATTAGTACATAAGTACATACTACGTACTACAAAAGACACGATGGGTTATTCGCACTAAGTTAGGATGATTTTAGATATGGAGATTGAGAAATGTGAAGATAATTTGAATTTTTATTTGATATTTGGTTCAAAAGTTAAGGAGATTTTTTTTTTGGTGGTAAACTGTAGGCTCTTTTGTCTCTGTATTCTCTTCATTTTCCCTCTTCTCTTCTCATAGGAAAAGTTTCTTCTCTTCGTTTTCATGTTGCTCTTCTTGGTGATGAGCCCCTCTTTCTTCGCTGCATTTCTGCCTCTATTTCTGCTGCTCTTCTTGCAGAAGTTTCTGTTCGTCGTAGAGATTTGTTCGCTTTCGCTCGCTGGTTTCAAATTTTGTGAAAATAATTGGAATAGGCGTGTTTTTTGTGTAGGATTTAAGTTGAAAGGTCATTATATAAACTGAAAGCGAACAGTAGATATATGGAGTAAACAAGCAAAGAGTCACGCATGGATTTAGAAGATGATGCGTGGATCTCTAGAAGTCAGCATGGATTTCAAAAAGACGGCCAAACTTTCTAAAAAGCGGTCTATGCTATGAAGAGTCGTGGTTCGGCCCCACAGAGAGAAGGAAACGAGTTCGCGTCGTTTTTTTGTTGTTTCGTTGCGAAGAATCGTCATTCAAAGTTTTAACAGGCGCGCTGTCTTTATTTTCGCGTGGGGGCGAAGCAGATGTTAGATGAGGGCATTTAGCTATCCAAGTTACATGCAATGTCGCAGTTTATAGAAAGCGAATTTTCAGACAGACCTTCACGTCATCAAAAAAATTGGCATAACAAAAAAAAAAAAAAATGCAAAAACAAGATTTTGCTATTGTGGCTGTATATATGCTTGGATTCTCCTCGCACCTTAATGGAGGAGATAGGCAGTAGAGGTGGCAATAAAGTGAGAATTAGCATATATCATAAACATCTTTCTAGGGTATTCACTCTCATTTTCACGTGCAAGCAGCTCTCAATAACTTCACATCCACTTTTACCCACAATGGCGCAGTTTGATTTTTAACTCTGTGGTCGCCATACCTTCAAAAAACAAAAAGACATTACAAGATATCAAAATAGTACATAGGTATCACGGGTAAATTTGCCGGTTTATTTGTGAGAAAACCCGCGGGCCAAGTAGAAAGAACATCTCAGTATAGGTGGTCGGGTTTACCTTACCCATGGCGGATTTA
>JASAMW010000164.1:32500-37355 GCA_030247985.1 Epsilonema sp. ZAB3_2
TGTCAGGAAAGTTATGGACTTGTCTCTCGGTTTGGCACCGCAAAAGGTGGTAATTTTAGACACCAGTGAAACATGGGATGGAATCGATTCAGCAGTTTTATAAATCTGTGTTCTATGATATTGTTCCTCACCTCACTATGATGGAGAAAATATTTCCCCGCTAAACCCCTTTAAGCATGTGCTCCTCCACGAGTTCGTAGCTGTCCACTTTTATCAGCTCCACTGGCATGCGCATCATGCCAGAAATAAGGGTGTGGATGTACTCGATTTCCATGCCCGGACTCGGCACGCGGCCGGGTACTGCTCGAAACAGTCGGTCGCGTAGGGAGCGTCTTCCGTACCGATGATACGAACTGGACGCATTTTTAAACGAGATGTCTGGTAGGGTAGAAAGAAGGTCGAGGTACATACGATCTATGGACGAGTTGCGGTAATGCGATTGGGTTGGTTGATAGCAACCCCGCGGTATTTAGTGAAAGTTTGGATCGGTGTCTGCGGGGTCGTCGACCTTGTTCAATCATCTGGAAAAGTCAAAGGAGCGAGTGAAAAGAACAATTGACAACAAATGACGTCGAGGACCCCACCCACAGGCACCGATCCAAACTTTCACAAATGCCGAGGGGTCGCCATCGACCAACCCAATCGCTTACTGCGACTCGTGAATAGGTATGGTGCGTACAATCTATACCCAATCTGCGCTGTTTGTTACGCAAGTGAGTTACGTAATTGATAGGCGTCCGTATCATATGTAACTGTGTGTGTGACTATGAAAAAAGTGTTTACTGTAGGTGTGTGAAAGAGACTGTTTTGTCACTTATTCACGCATGGCTGTTTTGCTATATTCATGATTGGATTATTTAGTTTGGTAAATTTTCACATCAAGCATGCACCATGGGACAAGTAATAATGCAAGTCCGAAATTGAATGAGATTGAACAGGTATGGCGGCTATCCAATTACCTATGTAGGTTTGTTTCTTCTTAGAACGGTACGGTACTGTACGCTTCTTCTTAGCACGTACGTACGTACCCATACTACTGTACGGATATGTATTGTACTAGTATGTAGCTTGCTTCCTCAATTTGCCAATAATGTAGTTGTACTGTACTTTCAACGTCAAAAAGCACTAAGAAGTAGTGTTGTCAACGGTAATTACTTTACCGTTTTACCGCCTGTACTTTTGCAGTTTTTCAAAACGGTACTGTACTTTTTACCGTTGAATGATGACGGTAAATTATTTGGCTGTACTTTTTACCGTCGAGTCAGCCGAAAGTACTTTCCAAAATTTTGGCGGTAAAAGAGTACTTTTTTACTGTACTTTTGACCGTTTACTGACAGCGACCGGCTGTAATAACTTCACCTTCTTACCGTTTTCTTTCTACTGTGGTATAAAGTACGTATAGTACCAGATCATTTTAGGTTATTGCGAGGGGACGCCATTTTCTATGCTCAAAAAGTAGTGCAGGTTGTTTATTGACCTGCGCCCAGCGCTAATTTTGTGAACTTTGGCTCTATTCGCTACTTGCATCATGACTCTTGATGGCATGAGTCGCAAACATCAAACTCATCCATGTGACCCAACGTCAATTTGCGACCATCCAGATCCCAGAATAATGACGCAGGTCAACGAATAATTGACGATTCTTCATCACCCCACCTGTTCAATTCCTCGCATTGTACCTACGTTTTGTTTATCGTTTTCTTTGAGGTAGTTGGGGTATGTGCGTACCTCCAACTTTCCAAGCTACGAAGTATGGACATGTGATAAATAACAGTCACCGTTCAGTTGCCAAAAGTACGATAGCGATGAGTCGTCAATGCACACATGCCATTATGTACAAAATAAACGAGAATGAGAAAGTGAGAATCGTTGAAAACAAAGGGAAAATTTTTACCGTATTTTACCGTTTTACCGTCAATTCATTTCAGAAAGTACTGCGGTAAAAAAATTATGACGGTAAAATTACCGCGCGGTAATTTTACCGTTGTCTACTGCCGGTAATTTTACCTTACTTTACCGCCGCAGTAAATTTCGAAGGTTGACAACACTACTAAGAAGCGTTCCCCTACCATATTACTGCCTATTTTATTTACATAGGTACAATATATTTTATGTACGTACTTACAGTACTAACTACTGATACGTAAGGTACGTACGTACGTATAGACAGGTACAGGTGTGCTCATGGTCACACGCGCCATTCAAGCTGGTGACATCCTTGCCGCAAAATAAATTTGACAGTAGCTTTTTGCGGGGTACACATTTTACAAAAAAAACACGAAAACGACTTGGCTATCACTTTTCGAAAAGTTTATTTTTCAGCCGGTGGTGCGGGGCAGGAAATATTACTACGTACTTGACTGACTGACCCCAAAAATGAAGTCTTCTCGGACTCTTTCTGTACTTTGGCTATGTAGCGGCTATTGTGAGGTGAGCAGAGCGTAAGTGCATGCATGGCCCATCAGTGGTGCAAGTATGTGGCATGTACACAAACAGGGAAAAATACCTATGTACAGTACGTGAGTAAACTCGCAGGGGTGCGGGAATGGTATTCCCATTGGCTTGGGTTAGGCTTAGACTTAGATCGTTCATAGGCTCAGGCTTAGGCTTAGGCTTAGGCTTAGGCTTAGGCTTAGGCTTAGGCTCAGGCTTAGGCTTGGGCTTAGGCTGTAGGCTCAGGCTTAGGCAGGCTTAGGCTTAGGCTGAGGCTTAGGCTTAGGCTTAGGCTTAAGCTAGGCTGAGGCTGAGGCCCAGGCTTACCCCAGGCTTACCCTTGGGGCTGAGGCTTAGGTTTAGGGCTGAGGCTGAGGCTTAGGCTTAGGCTTAGGCTTAGGCTTGGGCTTAGGCTTAGACTGAGGCTGCGGCTGAAGCTTAGCCGTTACAGAGGCTTAGGCTTAAGTTTCAGGTTTAGGGTACCTTCATACGACGTACATGAAAAGTATCGATAGCAGGCATGAAGATAACGGTGACACAGTGTCAAAAGCCCCATAGTCCAGCCCATCCGTTACGCAATAACCCTATAAACGTGAAAACGGCTGTTTTCGACCATTACGCAAGTTTCGTTATGAATCTCATTCTGGAAAGTGCTGCGTAACGTAACCTGCTTTTTCACGCCTAGTTATGCAATAATTTGCAGAACAAAACTTGATTTTTGGCAGTTTGTTATGCAAATCAATCCAGCATAACTCGTGAATTTTCTGACGAGTTATGCTGGATTGATTTGCATAACTAAACTTGTTTTTTGTGGTCAAAAAGCAGGTTTCGTTAAACAAATAAATCCGGGTGTTTTTCAGCGTAACGCATTGTCGGAAAGGAATTTCAACATATTACACAATAGAATTTCTGCAAACGCTCATGGCATTTTGAGCGAAGTATGCCCATAATACTATGCTATATTTTCACTGATCATGAACGCATAAATTTACTTGTGGCAGAGCCAAGTCTGTTGGCCCGTTCACAATGAGCGCTGAACCAGCGACAACGCTAACGTCGACGTCAGATTGCCATAATTGCGACGGACATACTTTGAAGTAGGGTACTATGGGGTAAACGTAACGCAGGATAAAGTCCGGGTAAATTCTATCAAAGCACGGTTGGGCGTGTTGCGTGGTTTACCGCTTATGTTTGTGCTGTAACATTGCCCCATCTATGCGACACACCAGGTACGTACTGCGTATCCAGCACACATTTACAGAGAGATATGAATTTATAAAACGCACACAGGGTAAAGTGGGGTGAGGTTTACCAAAGCATGGTTGGGCATGTTGCGTGGTGTACCACTTATGTAACATTGCCCCATCTATATGCGATACGCCAGGTACGTACTGCGTATAGGCACGCGTTTACGGAGAGAGGAATGAGCGCACACAGGGTAAAATGGGGTAAATTCTCCCAAAGCATGGTTGGGCATATTTCGTGCGTTTACCAATTATGCGTGTGGCATAACTTTGCCCCAGTCTGTTCAACACGCAGGTATGAACTGCGTATAGGCAGGCGTTTACAAGGAATGAACACACACAGGGTAAAGTGGGGTAAAGTCTATCAAAAATGGCGGGGTGTGCTGTGCGGTATATGTGCAACTGGGACTTCGCTCCAATAGATATTTGCGGAAATTATTCGGCGCGCAAAGTATGTTTCGCGCTGATGAGAGAGCGCTCTTCTCGAAATCGCGGACATATGATACGCGCAACTGACACTTCGCACTTTTGAATTCGCGCTTCGGGGTAATTCACAACTGCGATCGCGCTAGTGAGTACACCCCTTCTTTATGTGAGGTGCGTCGCTTTGCCTAAGTCAAGTGCGTTTAGGTGAGTCTGTTATCGTGATGATATAAATTTTCTTCTACTACTTCCTGAAGCAATTAACGTAATCTTGATATACTGCGTAAAGAAAATCGTGACTTATGCAAAAAAAACGAGCAATGAACACTATACGCAGAATACGTTTCACTAAAATGTATTCACAAAACCTCGATTACATCTTACGCATAGTATGTTAGGAAAATCAATAATGCATAACTTATTGGAAGCACCGTTTTCGATTTTCATAACGAAACCTGCATAAGCAACCAAAATGCAAGTTTGGTTATGCAAATGAAAACGGGTGCTTATTCTAAAAAATTCCGAAACACACTTTCGGAGAATTTTTGCATACCCGATGTCCAAAATCAAGATAAGTTATGAAACGACTTTTGCGTAACAAACACCACTCACGTTTATAGGGATACGTTTACACAATACTTTGTAGAATCCCGCTGAAGAGGCGCGATGGTCCCACCAGTGGTACGTACGCCAGATGGTACCTGGAACACAAGTATGGTGGAAGTTCGAAGATCGATTTGTCAAGGGTCAACATT
>JASAMW010000168.1:0-22378 GCA_030247985.1 Epsilonema sp. ZAB3_2
CTGAGAGAAAGGAACGCGCTGAGTGAGGAGGTCGTTGCCATTGTGAGAGGCAGGGACTTCCAGCTCCAACATGACGCAGAGGGGTTTGTTGATCAGAGAGATACACACCTCAATGCGGACACACTCGCTGTGGTGGCAGAGGCAAGATTGGATCTGCTGGCACACGAGTTAAACAGGACGTTGCCTAAATGAAGGAAGGTGGCAGCGTCGTGCCCGGTTGCGCCTGCTGGAAGAAAGCAGAGTCTATGTGTTAGGAGGCGCCGCTGGGACGTCCCAGTCTGCGAGTGCAACTGCAAGCACCTCAACGACAGGGACTACCCCATCTCCTGCCACAGGACAGTCAGGGCAGAAGAGAAAAGCATCTGCTATGACTGGTTCTGCTGGTGGGACTGGAGGATTGCCAAAGGGGGCCATTGCAGTGTCCCCTGCGACATCCCAAGAGGACATCCCTACTGCGTCGACATCCGCATCTGGCGGACCGCCGATAGTAGGAGGTGGTGTGCAGTGGAATATCCAAGGCCCTAAGAAAAAGAAAAAGAAGGGCAAGGGAGGACAACCACAGCCACCAGTGCCCCCACCGCAACCAGCTGCCCCATCTGGGCCATTGCGGCAGGACACCATTAATCCTCCCTCTACCTCCCAGGGAACAGCTCAGCAGCAGCAACAAGGAGCTGGACCCTCCAGTGGAGGAGGAGGAGCGAAGAAGAAACAGAAAGGTGGTGGTCAGAATTTGGGAAGAGCATATATTCCCGCCCAACGCCTTCTGTTCCAACCTGGAATGGGCCCAGATTGGGCGGCTCTCCAGGATCAGCGTCTAATGAGGGAGGAAGCCCGAATTAGAGCTGCCAGAAGTTATGTGGCACAGTCCCAGGGATTGGAGCCATTGCCACCTCCAGAGCCCATTCATGGATTGCAGTTTCCAGGGTTGGGATCTGGAAGTCAGCTGACTGGAATGGGACCAGAAGAAACTGGACCCAATCCAGCCCTCAGAGGACATTGGATGGGTGGACAACCTGGAAAGACAGGACTCCCTCATCCAGCGTCTGCTCCCTCCATTGCTGGAAGCTCAGAGCCAACTTCTACAATGGACCAACAGGCCATAGCTAGCATAGCACAACAGGTCGCTACAGCTACTGCAATGGCTCTGCTGGGAAAAGGAGGAGCCACTGGAGGAGGTGGAGCACCATCGATGGAAGGAGGGTTGCCTTCTTTATGTACCTCGATGGCCACCCAACTCCAGATTACGCCTACAACAACAATGGCGACGATTCCGCCGGCGACGTCACCGTTGTTACACATGGCTGGCCTTGCAGGCACAACGACATCCAGAGCCTCACCAGATACAGTGATGTCGCCTGCCCAAGGCTCAGGAGCAAGTACTGGAGGAGTTCCACAGCAAGAGACTCCTACAGTAACTATGCTGAGGGCCCTGGAGAATCCAGCGGAACCTTATTGTAAGTACAGGTTTGCTGCTGCTTATCGACGGGGACCTCATCATGAGGAACTGCACAGAGCGGTGCTGGACCACACTGACAAGTTCCAATCCGAATTGGAGAGGAACAGGTACCAGTTTCCCGCTCATGCAGGGAGAAGGCGGCCAGACGGCTATGCACGCAAATGTATGTTCGTGCCTAACCAATCTCGGCCGCCGGAAGTCTTAGTCTTCAAAGTCTTTGACGAAGCAGAAAGGCGGCGTCAAGGCTACCCGGACGCGGTTCTTCTTGCCACATTTATCATAGATAATGTGGAGGATGTGGGAAGACGCGAATCGGAGGAAGAATTAGACATTGCGGAGACCGTTTATGGAGATCGCCACGATAACCTGGCGCGACAACTCCAAAGCGGGAAATCTCCGCAAGTGTCCGCGTCAAAGTCCTCCGGAACTGGAGGAGGACAAAAGGCGCAAGTGAGCACTGGTTCGAGTACCTCTTTGTCAGCTGGTGCTCCCTCCTTTGTTCCACGAGGGCGAGGAATGCCCATGTATGGAGCGCGCCTACCTGCAGTAAAAATTGGTACTCCTGAGATGTATCAATCTCACTACGGGAGGGGAGGTGGACCGCGACAACAGATGCCGCCTCCGCCACCTCCAGCTCAACATCCGGGTTATGGCCAGTCAGCGGGTTATTATTACGACCCCAATGCCCAAGCTTCGGCATGGTTGGACCAGAGCGCCGGACAATTCCCTGCTCAGTCGCTAACACCTGAACAACAAGCGGCTGCACAATGGGACCAGGATCAGTTGGTGCTGCAACAGTCGCAACAACTTGTGCGCACGCAGCAACAACATCAGGAGCAGATGGGGTCAAGCACACCCCCTGCACCTGTTCCAAGGACTCCACCGCCGCCGCCAGGCATGTAGAGTCCGGCCCTCATAATTAGGTAATTAAGACTTAATTAGTGGGATATAAAAAGCGAGGGAGTACGTATGTAATGGTGGTACCTATTCCCTCTGGTGGCCTGTAATGTACGGTAAGTATGTACTGTAAAACAGAGTACGTACCTTCTATGCATTCCTCGCCTCTCCGCCGGGACGTAACTGAAGTCCCTCCGGGGTGGTTCTTTTCCTGAATTAAGGTTTCTGCCATCCCGGTTGTGCCTGCCTTCTTGTAGCTTCCTTCGGGACCAATGAAGTGCAGGCGCATTTTTTTTTATTTTCCATTTTTTATTTATTTTTTATTTACGATGTAACCAGTGTAGCATAGGGCGCCTCGCTCACTGAGAATAGGTAGTGCCTTCCATGTAGTATGTGTACAATTGTATTTTATAATAGAGTATATTAGATTTCTATTTTTCTATTGCACGGCCGTTGAGCAGTAAGTATAGTGGATACTGATGTCACCTACGAACTGCTCACACAAAAACCGGTAATACTTATCATGTGCCAAAGCCAGCTGCCCCTATACAGCAGTCTGTGCCATATTTATTTATTTATTTATACTGTGATGTTTAAGCTCATCGGTTGTGCACGTATGTTTTATCAATTGTAGTTTTATCATTCATCGTTGTTTTATCACCGCTTCGGAAGGCCACCTACGCGAGAAGAGAAGACGTCCAAGCTGCGCTGATTCATCAACTATTTATTGTGGGTCGCAGTTGCGCTGGCCGCAGATGGCGCTGGTCGCCATTCCACATTGACGGAAGAACGCGCGCTTCGCGCCACTGGGGAAGCCAGGAGCTCCGCCTGTGCCCTGTCACTGGAAGACCGGAGTCGCCCATCGTCGGCTAGCCTGCAATAGCAACAACCTGCAATAGCTTATCCAGTACGTTATGATCCCCCCTTTATGCCAAGACCAGGTGCCCCCCATCATCCAAGATTCTACCAAACGCCGGCGATGGGAATCAAGACCGTCTGAGGGTGGCGAAGGTGGCAGCTATTCTGCCTTTACCTTTTTTCTATCTGGTGGGCCCCCTCAGACTCGGCTCCGGTACCCACTGTACCATGACTGCTTCACCATCTGCTGCACCCAGTGACAGGGGTCGGAACTGTTGGACACCATCTGTACGAACTTGTCCCACAGGCGTGTGACGGGGAATCCAGTAGCACGTGTAATCCTGCAACAATATCATCACCTGGCAAACTGCAACAACAATCAACAATAGCATCCGATGTATTGGGCTAACAATAGAACTTCCACATTTATTATGAAGATGAACTCACTTCAACCTCCGCCCGAAACCCGTCCGAGTTCCTGGCTACGGTAGCCTCACCCCCAGTTTGGAGAGTTGGCGCGAAGCTGGAAGAAGGCCAAGAAGAAGGGCCGTGGGAAGAAGGCGGCGTCACGAAACGAGCAAGGAGTTGATTGGAACGGACGCCGCCGCGTGGCCAATAAACTGTGATCTGTACAAAAGAACAAATTATATGTTTATTATTAGTACGTACGTGTATATGTATAGTACATATGTATTTCATCATTGCGAGCGAGGCGCAGTCTCTGTGTACGACGCAGCGAGCGTCAGTTCCACCAAGTAAAGAGCTTAGTGAGCAGTGGTGAGGAGTTGCGTGTAATAATACGAGCACGGTTTCGTCAAGATATTATTCCTTCCTGTGTACTATTTTACCATCGTATGTGCATCGAGAGCCTAGGCGGTCTCGTACGGCTCGGCTTATTCCATCAGCCTTAACAGACCTCACGTATCATCAATTCTGGTAAGCGTGTGTGTTTTATACAGTGTGGGTAAGTGCCTACTTACCGCACGGGAGCTGGTCCTGCTGGTTTCCGGTGTGCACGGGAGAGGCCGTAGGGCCCAATCTGCTGCAGCGTTGCGAGCCGGTTTCGGAAGCACGTTGTAATGCGCCCAATTGAAAAAGGGGCGTTCGGCCCAATAAAAAACGTCGTTGGGCCCAATCGAAAACCGGCTGGGCGTTCGACCCAATTGTGAGGGTGCGTCGTTCAGCCCAACTTGAAAAACCGGCTGGGTGATAGACCCAACTGTAGGGTATGTCGTTCCACCCAACAGAAAACTGGCTGGGCGTTAGACCCTAATACAGTAACCATCACAATGCGTATGGCAGACCTTTTGGTTCTTCCTTTGGAAACAGGATAAGTTCGAAAACAGGATAAAGTAAGTTTCCAAAGGTAATGGGTATTTTTTTTATTTTTTTTAATAGGTAAGCTCGGTATAAAAGGAGGGTGCAACTGAAGAATCGTCAGTTGTCTCTGCTGTTCTTTGTCTGTTTGAAATGGCTGACTTCGGTGCTGTTGGTGATTACTTAGCAAAGTCTAAGTATGGAAAGAAACCTCTGCTGCACTATCCTAGTAGGCTAAGACCAGGCGCTGTGCTTGAGTTTGTGGAAAAGTAGTCTAAAGTAAAACCAGAATTGCTGGGACCCATGCATTATTTATCTCGAGAACTACGCGACGTAGAGCAAAGCGGTCAAAACTTCCACGGATAACTTTAGCTCGCCTCTCCAATAAAAAAAACCGTTTGTCTCCAGCTGCTCTCAGTGTCGAGATCTCGCCGATTTCCTTCAGTACTGAAATCGTGTCACCATTTGGCAGACGCTAAACCACGCAAACCACGACACCCCACGACCCTGTACGCCCGATGCCCATTTTTATTGTTTTCATCACGTATGCATATTTCTACCACTTTTGAATTTTTGGGCGTTTGCGAGTTTTAGAATTGCCCAATGGTCCACGCCCAATTTGGCGATTTTAGTACTGAAGGAAATTGGCGAGATCTCGACACTGAGAGCAGCTGGAGACAAACGGTTTTTTTTATTGGAGAGGCGAGCTAAAGTTATCCGTGGAAGCTTTGACCGCTTTGCTCTACGTCGCGTAGTTCTCGAGATAAATAATGCATGGGTCCCAGCAATTCTGGTTTTACTTTAAGAATGGCAGTGTGTACTACAACTGTAATCTGTGTAAGAAGCATAGGGCTCTCCCTGGTAATGGTCACTTTGGTCCCCTACCTACTATCACTGTTGCTAATGGAAGAATCATTACTAACCCTGATCTGCCACAGAGGAACCACTTCTGTCCTGCCATGACTTTCGAATTTGACTTTTGAATTCAAATTTTGACTGTCGAGTTTTGTTGCTTAGCTATCGCTTTTGTCCTACTGTATGCTGTTTGTTTGACAAACCTGGTGCTGGTTTTTTGAAAGTCGTTTTCTCTCTGCTGCATGTGTGTCCAAATGTATTGTACCAGTATGTGTATAAATAGCTATACACTGTAACAATATAAAGCTGTATGCTCTACCCTATCTACTAATGCTAAAACCTTTATTGGGTCTAACGCACTACAACAGTAGGGTTGGGCCTAACGCCCGATTTAGAAACTTGATTGGGTCTAACGCCCCACACAGTTGAGTTGGGTCTAACGCCCAAAAAGTCAGAGAAACTTGATTGGGCCTAACGCCCCACACAGTTGGGTCTATCGTCACACAGCTCTGAGTCGGTAGACCCAATTCAAGTTTTATTGGGCTTAACGCCCAATAACAAAGTTGGGCCGAACGCACAGTTGGGTCTAACGACGCGATACCGTTTTCAGGTGTTGACTAGCGCTACGATGAAAATGCCACAAGTTTTACTCTGACCGCCAGTTCTGATTCAAGAACTTTGCGATTTTCGTGGTCGAAACTTGAGGCATCAATATCTTATTTTCAGATTGGAGTTTTGGGACGAAATTTTTATACAAGGTTAGGCATATTCTTAGGTATCTGCAGAAAAAATTTCAGCCTCTTAACTCTTGTGGTTCCCAAGTTATAGCCCCAAACGACATGATATATCCAAAGGAAACACCCTGTATATATACAATATGTACAGTACATTCATTTCATAGGCACCTCTTTATTTACACACGGTTGATGATGAAAAATATCTACACATTATCAAGTATATACTATTTGTCAGAGTTTATGTGGTCCATGGTCAGGTCAGGGTACGTAAGTAATTACTGTTGCTCTGGCGCGGTAGTGCGTGGCGGTTCTGTTCATTTAAACCTAATACCTAAGTATACAAAAGCTACCCAACCTAAATACAGTACATATAAAATACTTATATTAAAAAATCTAATACCTACATAGAATGTACATACATAGGTACAGGTACGTCGTTTTCATTTTTCCTTCCGCCGCACTTCAGTTGTTTATTTTCTGCTCAGCTGGTCTTTCTGCTGCATGATGGTGTCCTCGAGGCGCATTCGATGGATGCTTAGCGTCAGGGCCTCGTTCGTGTCTGTGGCCGCTTCGCTGGCTGCTTCGCTGATGCGGCCAGCCGCCTCGTGGGAAATGCGACTGGGACACTTCATCTGGTTTCGGTGTCCCATGACCGCCGTCCTGAATCCCACTGGCACTCTCCTGCTGTGGCCGGTTGCGTTTGACGAAACGGCGGGCGGCCTGCAGTAGCGGCCCTGGATTCCACGGGTTGACGATGCCGCCGCTGAAACCCTCCAGGAGCCCAAGTGCGTTCGCTCGATCCTCATCCCGCTGGGGTGATCGATGATTACCCGGTGAGTGACGACAGGCTCCGGACCGGAGGCGGAAGGGACCATTTACATTTTACGTGGACAGAGGTTGGTTGACCAATTTTAGGGGGTACCACCCCCCCCTCACCCCTGACCGTGGACACCACGTGGATTTCAGCAATTTCCACGACCCCACCCCCCCCCCCCCCCCCCACCTGTCCACGTGGCGATCTGGGTGTATATGAAGATCATTTTTCTGTATTGCTGAATGCAACAGGTACAGATATTGATGCAACACTCAAAAACTGTACAACCATTGTACTGAGTACAGATACAATCGCCGATTACTGTACATGCCTGCAGTGCAAAAATATCACCACTGACCGTGGACACTGCTCATGTGCACGGCGCGCCCTACCCCCCCCCCCCCCCCCCCCACCGTGGATCCACGTGGACATGAGGCTCGGGTGGGAGGGGGGGACCCCCCGCCCCCCTCTGTCCACGTAAAATGTAAATGGTCCCGAAGAGGTGGTTCCGCTTCCTCCTGGTCCTTTAACACATCGTCTTGTGGGCGTTTGGACGGGTCCGCCGCCGTACGTCGCCTGCATGGCCTGTAGGCCACAGTCGCTGTCGCTGCCAGTGTCAGCGCCGAGAATCCCATGGCGGCACAGTAGGCGTTTTGAGCGCCTGACTGGGATCCTGTGAACAGAAGGGAATTTTTCATCTGTACTGACTCCGGCTTTATTGTGAACAGGCTGTGGAGTGGGCGGTTGTGGGTTCGATCCATGAGGCCTGGTCTCCGGGGGTAGACGACTGCCTGTTTGTTTAGGGGTGTAGGCCTTCTTTACCCTGGAGGCGTGGACCCAGAATTCCGGGTATTTCTCCCCTGAAGTGCCTTTTTCAGCACTCTGCACTTTTATGCACGGGAGATGTAGGTACGTCAGCAGTCGACATCAGACAGGATTTTCAGCTCACTCGCACCTAGCAAGTACCGTACACGCACCTAGAATAGGTGACGGATTCCCCATACTCTGCCCGTCACACGCACTTTTGTGCCACCCGACGGACGGACGCACCTTTCTCTTCCCTGCCCTGCCCGTCAGACGACGACTTTGTCCTCGCACCGAAAGGTCACCGCAGAGAAAGGTTTAAGCCTTGCTCCATAAAAGCGCAGTTCGCATTACATAGGGTAGGTAATAGGGTACGGCACTGAATGCCCATTACATTTTACGTACAAACGTGTTTGCATTGTATTCATCATGAGTTTGGTTTTAATTTTTCGTCCTCTTACTGTATCCACAGCTGCTGACATAGAAGCCCAGCACGCAGGAGCAATTTGACACTCTCTACGCCTTGCGTCACAGTTGCCACTGCCAGAGGACAGCTCGCACCGCGCAGATTCTGATCAAGCGCCAGCAACCGCTGCAACTGTATTTCTGCAAAAGATAAAGCTAGCATTGTAAGAAACATCACTGAAATTAACTCCTCGCGAGATTCAAATTTCAAAGTATCATTGCAAAACGGGTTACAGCATTATAGCACATACACAAATCAGCAACGATACACCTAACTTCAAGGCTATGAATACCTAGATGTGCCTGTGCGCTCCTCAGTTAGGGAGCGTGTACAAATTACGTCAGGTGGTAGGGGAGGGGGGGGGACCCCCCCCTCCCCCCTGGCCCAGCCTCTGACGTCAGTCTGACGGTGGGGGGGGGGGGGGGGGGGGGGGGGTCGCCGCTCAGATCAATATTCTGACGCTGACGGGCATTACGTACGTACATACATACACTGTACATTATTACAGTACATATCTATTACTGTACATACATATTACATTACTTAGTACATACACAACATGCTGCATATTATATCATACATGCATGCATGCATTCATACATATGTATACGCAAGTACTGTTACTACTGGTGTCACCACCTCTGACGCTGACGGTGGGGGGGGGGGGGGGGGGGGGTACGGCCTTTGGGCCAATTCTGACGCTATTCTGATGGTCGGGGGGGAGGGGGGGGGGGGGGGGTACCCATCCATTTCGGCTGAAAACCACCTGACGTAATTTGTACACGCTCCCTTAGGTTTAACCCCATGGCATCGAGAAAAGATAGCAGCAGTAAAGTACAGCTAAGCCGTCTGTCTCTTCTGACAGAGAGCGGAAGTCTTCTTAGCCGGAGCCATAATGACCGGTAACTTGGACCAAAGGAGACGACTATGAAACGCAACCAACAGAACAGGACGAAAACGAAACGAGACCAAAAAACACGACCACTCTCAAGTACACCGTAATGCACCAGAGTGAAAACTTTTCACCAAACACTGCTCAAGCGCACCTCTGCGCTGAGACCACGCCTTCCATCGGCGTACACAACCAATAAGCCACCACGCCTTCCGTCGGCGTACATACAGAACCAATAAACCAGAAACAGGCAACCAACGCCTCCTTACGGTAACCAACCACAACAAACCAACCATGTGACTATTTTGCAAAAGATTAAAGCTTGACATTAACAGCATTAGTTCGCTCCTTTGCTCTTCTTCAGTCTTTGCTCCTTCGCTGACCAGGGACGGATAGTACTTCCAGATGATAATCTGACCTGGTCCAGCTACCCTTTTAGCTGCAATTGCCCCTTTCATATCCTTAAGACTCATGTGGGCACCATGGTACGTACTTGAACATATCTTGGAAAAGGGGAAAACAGAGTCCAACGAGATTTTGGGTCAGAAAAACAAAGTACTTGAAACCTGCCTGAGGATCTTCTTCTGGTTTTGTGGCCCAC
Source organism: Epsilonema sp. ZAB3_2 (assembly GCA_030247985.1). Taxonomy (NCBI): domain Eukaryota; kingdom Metazoa; phylum Nematoda; class Chromadorea; order Desmodorida; family Epsilonematidae; genus Epsilonema; species Epsilonema sp. ZAB3_2. Next base: position 9,698 of record JASAMW010000168.1, read on the forward strand.
TATGCACAGTACATACAGGGGGGAACTAGTCTGTCCTAGTGGGGGTAATCAGTAAATTACCGGTACTTTTACTGGCTTACTGGCAAGAATTCTGCCGCCAGTAATTACTTTTACCTTACTTTTACTGGCAGCCATGCTTGACACTTTACTTTTACTTTACTGGCTACAGAAAATTTTTTACTGGTACTGGCAAAGTTTGTGAAAAGTAAAAGGTAAAAAAATTTGGCTAATACACGCTAAATTGCTGGCGAAAAAAAATGTTCTCAACCTTTTTTGGTCAACTAACTGAATGAAAGATAGAGCGAAGAATGGATGAGTACGTACTGTACTTACAGATACTGTAAGGCATGCATTGAGAACCAAATAAGTGCTTCAGAAAGATGGACTTTCTCTCTTTCTAACTTGATCTTGGCTTTCCAAACACCAATATTTTCCAAAAAGACTATCAAAAGGGGTGAAAATTATTGCTGCGTTTACTTTTTACTTTACTGGTTACTGGCAAAGATTTACCTTTTACTGGCAATCGCACACTGCCAGTACCAGTATTTACTTTTTACTTACTGGATATTCACCATCCAAAAAGTAATTACTTTTTACTTACTGAAAATTTTCAAAGTGCCGGTAACCCCCACTAGTCTGTCCACATTGTCTTCTGGTTGAAGAGCGCCTTTCGCTTTGGCTCTGCTTTTCCTTGTCCACCTTTTGTTCCTCCTAGGCTGATATGCATGCATGTGTCCTCCCTCCTCATTCCGGACCTCACTATTTCCTCATCTTAAGTTTGAGCTGCGGCTGTTCTGTGTTGAATGCAATGCACCCAGACAACAGCAGCTTGTCAGCACAGTGCACTGCAAATACTTGAGGACGCGCGCTTCCCTGTTGCACAATAAATGGTATATTCTTTGGTTTCTGGGGACAAAATTTCAGCTTGATATCTATGTACTGTAATAATGAAGTTATAAGGCTGGATCGTTCCCTGAAGTCGCCAGGATGGCCATGGGTGGCTAACGAAAAGCAAGGGGGGTCTCGTCATAGCCTATACAGAGGGGGGTCTCGTCATAGGGGTCTCGTCATAGGGGGTCTCGTCATAGCATATACAGAGGGGGTCTCGGCATAGGGGGTCTCGTCATAGCTTATGTACAGAGGGGGGTCTCGTCATAGCTGAAACACAGAAGGGGGTCTCGTCACTGCTGGTACACAGAGGGGGTCTCGTCACAGGGGGGTGTCGTCATGGGGGGTCGGCACCGGGGCCCTGTGCCAAGACCCCATGATGAGACCTCCCTGTGATGGGGGGTCCCCATATGGGGGACGTCCCCCAACTTGGGGACGTCGTCCCCCAACTAGGGGACGTTGGAGGCGACACTCAGCCACATTGTAGGAGGTGCCGCAAAACTCATAAACTTGATGTTTCAAGTTTATGTTACACCTGAGACAGGTCGGTGTTTACCCAGGCGAAAAGGTGTGTGCAGAATGCTGCACGCACCTTAGAATGCTGGGTAAATACCGACCTGGAGCTCACCTCCCAGGTGTAACATAAACTTGAAACATCAAGTTTATGAGTTTTTTGCGGCGCCTCCTACAATGTGGCTGAGTGTCGCCTCCAGCGTCCCCCAGTTGGGGGACGACGTCCCCAAGTCGGGGATGTCCCCCCAGGTGGGGGACGAGACCCCTTATGTATAAACTGTGACGAGACCCCCCCCCCCGCCCCTCTGTGTTTCAGCTATGACGAGACCTCCCTATGACGAGACCCCCCTCTGTACATAAGCTATGACGAGATCCCCTCTGTATATGCTATGACGAGACCCCCTATGACGAGACCCCTATGACGAGACCCCCCTCTGTATAGGCTATGACGAGACCCCCCTTTTCGTTAGCCACCCATGGCCATGGTCTTGACAATGGACCAGAGTGGTCATGGGGCCTGGAGGCACATTGTACTGTTATCTTCGTCCCTGTTCTTGCCTTCTACACCACTCGCCAGCTCATCCATCCCCTTTTCCAGATTTTACGTGGAGATCACCATGAGTATTCGCCTTGCTCCATAAAGAGCGGTTGTCGTTTCGACCTCCCCGCCGAATTGAGCTGTTGTTATCACACATAGGCAAAGCACGCCGAAGCAATTATTTAGCGTGTGTGTAATCTGCAGCTACAAATTCGGCGTACTCTGCGTAAAAAATTATTTCTGCGCCGTGCTTTGTGTGTGTATCTGATAAATACAGCTGAATCCCGCGGGGAGGTCGAAACGACAACACTGCTCTTTATGGAGCAAAGCGAATAGGGTACAAGCATACATCTCGATTAGCGTACTGTCCTATTCCCGTCTGGAGCACTTGTGGCAACTTTATTCATAATTCTGTACTGCATGATGTTCCCCCGTAGCTGATCATTATCACTATGATGGACAGTCCTGTTGGGAGCATGAAAACGCAACTAGAACTGTTCAACATCATCGAAAGAGCATGTCACTGAGCTTCGGGAAAAGCCAGGTAGAAAAATTGAACAAGCATGCACGTACTGTAAGTAGAATGTACCGTTTATCGGTCGGTGGTTGGTGTCGGTAGTTGGTAGGTAGTTGGTGTTGGTAGTTGGTGTCGGTAGTTGGTAGTAGTTGGTAGGTAGTTGGTAGTTGGTACCATAGTTGGTGTCGGTAGTTGGTGTTTCTCTTCGGTAGTTGGTGTCGTGTAGGTGATGGTCGTGATGGTGTCCATGCCCGGATGGACAACCACTTCCTGGACTCCATCTCCTTCCGGATGAAAAAAAGTGAGCGTGTACACACGCCGGAACTGCCGTCGGTTGCTCACCGCCATTCGTAGCTGGCGTCGGTGGCGTTTTTTCTGGCTGGCCTTGACCAACGGATTTCTCTCGGCCACCATCATCCACTGTCGTGTTGACATCACCTGGGCGCCCAAAACTCCACTCTGTACTGCGCACTTGGGACTGGTATAGCTCTCCAGCGATAAACGACTCCATGATCGTCACCAATCCTGGAGAAATCCGAAGAAGATACGTACATATTCACCTAACAGGCTCCCTACCTAAGAGCATAGTGTATAACCCCCCTCGTGTATAACCCCCTATTTGGTGACTAACGATTTTTATCCCCCCTCTGACCAAAATTTTTAAAACGCGTAAAACGCGCAAATAAAGCCAAATAAGCATGTTGGTGATTATTCGGCACATTTTGCTTGGTCTCGTGTATAACCCCCTCCCCCTCCTCGTGTATAACCCCCCTCGAATCGGCGACTAACGATTTTTATCCCCCGGGGGTTATACACGAAGCTTTACAGTAATTATATATACATGCAGGGAACAGTCTAGAACATACAGAAACTACACGGACATGCAAGAACCATCACGATCATGCTCGAAGCATTCCAAACATACCAAACAAAGCACGAGCAACATTCCAAGACAATCACAAGACACAATCCCAGACAATCACAAGACATACATTCCGTACAAGCTCTACATGGTGCATCCCTAATGCACGAGTCGAGTGCTTACGTTTTGATGAAGTGGGGGAGACAAAAGCCACTGACTGCTGAAAATGACCTCGAATCCAAAGAACCAAAGAAGAATCCACAGAAGCAGTTGCAGACATAGAAGAAGAAAAATCAAAAATCACAAGGGAATCCAACAGCAAAAATTAGCACCCAATAAGTGAACCAAAGCCACGAATCGAAAGTGAAGATTGAGGCCTGTAGCTACACTACACACTGACTGTTCAGTTTCGCCCTGACAGCCAGTTGGCAGTTTGACGTCAGAAGCGGGGAAAACGGCGCGCATCTTGCAGCATCGAGACGCCATTAAAACAGTCTGAAATAAGCTAAAACTTTGCATCATGGAAACGGATGATGACCTACCGATTTGGGAATGCGTAGGCGTTGGGCAAGTGTGATCGCAGGCAAAATCACTTTGCCAAACTGGATTGAGCAACTTCTTTCTACTACTATGTATTATAAATTTAGGTACCTTAGGTTGCATCAAAGATTCAAGATTCAACACTTTTACCACAGGGTTCCAACGCCTCTCTATGAAAGGAGCCGCTCTAATTCCCATTACAACAAGCACAGAAGATTATCTAGGGACGTGTGGAACAGTAGAACCGTTATACAGTATACAACAGTTGAAAACAACGCGGCGCCCCTTCAAAGCAACACGCAAATGGCTAATAATAAATCGTTGAACGGCGAAAACTTGTCATTGGCGGCTCACCTCTCAATCACACCAAAACCATCATCACTTTCCCAACCCCAAGGCCAAACAACGACCCCTGTGCCTCTTGGCTGCAGTCTCGTCCACCGCTGTTTTCATTCTTGCGTCCGCCCACTGTAGCAGACTTCTTTCCAAATTGATCACAGGGCACAGCGCGCGGTCATGTTGATTTTCACGGCGGCAGTAAGTAACTGTACAGTACACTACCGGCCGCCAAACACACGCCCAAGGCGTATGTTCCTCTCTGAGAAACTTCCAGCAGGTACCAGGCGCGAACTGAGCAATTCTGGCATCCCGGTCCGGATCTTTGGGGCACTGGTCGTTCCAGTGCAAACCGCTGCAAAATCTGCAGCCTGCTGCTGGAAGCTGCTGCTTGCCTGATACAACTAAGATTATTTTATAATAACGTACTCTTACTGTACATAAGCTTAGCTTCAATAATAATACAATCATACCAAACAAACGGTACCAAAAATAACCTGTAAGAGCAAATGACCAGGCGTGTCAAGCAGTTGGAAGATCCAGAGCCCGAAGTGGCTACCCTGGATCCAGCAATGGTCTCAGCTTGACATCGTAGCCCATCAGCCCCTGGAATATCTCCACCAGATGCTCCTGCTGAACTTTCCTGTGGCCAAAAAGTGGTCCATCTGCTGCAGAAACACATTGATTAGACGCTGCTCTCTTTCCAAACGGCTGACCTTGCAGTTACCGTATTTTTGGGTGTATATCCCCGCTATACAAAAAATCGAGTGGTCTGATGGGGGTTATACACTGGGGAATATACAATGGGGGATAAATATGGAAAAAAATTATGTTTTTGAGAGGTGTGTAGAGGCATGTTTTTGAGGTCAAAAGTAAGTGTTTTAGGGCATAATCACGGTCAAAACAGCGGTTATTCTAGTACATGACATGCTCAGCTAAGCTTATAGGCATAGTAGCTTGGTGTAAGAGTAGCTATATAGCTAGCTAATGAGCAGCTACATAGGTAGGCTAGGTACCTTCCAGTACATGGGGGGTTATACACTAGGGGGGATAGGGATATACACTGGACAAAATTTGTGTTTTGCAATGGGGGCTATACACTGGGGGATATACAATCGGGGGATATAACACCCAATAATATGGTAAGTTCGGTGAAGGGCATAGATGGGTGATGGGTGTAGCAAACTTGCGTTTCCTATAGCGCAGTGATCGAATGGTTGGAGATGTACCAATAACTTGCTACGCTTTAAAGCCTCAAGATCTCAAACTTCAAGTAAGCGCAAAACTGCCCAAAGAGGAACTGTCTAACACAACGATCCAACATCTCAACACCTCATAACTTTTCCCGACTACAAGAACTCCTGCCGGGCTTGTGATTCCCACGTTCATTCGCTGCTTGTCGGCGATAAATCCAATCTGGGAGTTCTTGTTGTCATCTTGTGTGGCGCACCCCGGTCTGGGCGTTTTTCACTCGCCCCTTCTTGGCAATGGAATAGGTTCTATCTGTCACTATTCTCTCCCAGGTCTTTGGTGGTTTGTCCTCCCAATGCTTTTTGTCAACGTAAATCAACGCTCGAGCATGCAGTTGCCATGTGGAACCTTCTGCCACCGGAACTTTTCGTGCGACTGGAAGGAGAGGGAGCTGGTGAAACGGTGCCGTACAACCCTAGCTTAGCTGAGTTTCGACGGGCGATTGAGAACGAAGATGTCTTCCGAAGACTGCAGGAGTTAGCTGAGCGTTCGTTGCTTCATATCCCAATCTTATCGAAGCCAGCTGCCATGTTAGACGTTTCGAATAATCGAGGAAGGGACCGAAGAGAGGTGGCACGATGGCGAGCTTATTTAGTGTAGACTACTATTATACATACGAAGTTGGTTTGTACTTTATGTATAGTTGTATGTATGGTTAAAATTGACAACAGGCATGCTCATTGTTATAACCCTGATTGTTCTTTGATCAATCTAGCAGTTGGTTTTAGTATGTCCTGGCCGCTGTTACATTTGTTATATGATGGACAGTTGCGAATATAAACTTCGTTCGTTCGTTCGTTTGTACACCCTTCTGGGTCTCATCTGATCTGTCGCCCTGTCCAGCATACTTACCTTGCACAGAAGAGAAAAGAAAAGCACAGAATAGAAAAGTTGCGACAGAAGTGCTATAGGCTATACGGATGCAAAATCGTTTTGATATCCATGCCATTGTGTGGTGGAATGGGCGATGGAGAGTTTGCATCAAAGAAGGCTGCAATCCAAATCTGTCATCATTACGCATCCCATGCAAAGTGATCATTATGCTTGGGGCCAAAAAAGAAGGAGCTACTTTCATACTGATGTGAACCAGGAGACCCAACCTAAAGCAGCACATTCACAGAGCAGAAGTCTCAATATCCCTATAACAACAATGGTGTCGCACGGAGTAAAACTCCGGAACTTTTACTCCATATATAGAAGTGACAAAATTTTGTCACTTCTATATATGGAGTTTTTGAAGAGAAGTAACATTTTTCCGGAACTTTTGCTAAGGAAAAAAATTGCCACTATGGGATTTTTTTTGGTGACCATATAGCTTTAATCGGGTTTCGTTGAGGTAGGTTGCGCAAATCCGATTCCTTTGCACCATTTTTGTATGGGGAAGTAAAGGAAAAATCAGTGTTTTGGTCAAATTCTATTCCTTTACATTTGTGAAAATGGTGGTTGGAGAAAACTCCATTGGTGGTTGGAGAAAACTCCTTTGTCAAATCCTTTGTAATTTTGTCAAATTCTTTGTTCTGGACTTGATTCCAACAAGTTTTGAGTTGTGGATTTGGCAGTCCTTTACCACTAATGTAATGGAGTTACCAAAGGAGTTACTAAAGGAGTGGGTTTGCGCAAATCCGATTCCGGAACTTTTTGACCAAAAAATTTTCACTTCTGCTTCCGGATTTTTTTTGGAGAAGTTGATTTTTTCCTTTACTTCATGCTGTGGAGAAAATGCACTTCTACTTCCGGATTTCTACTCCGGCTAGACGCAATAGTGCATCCAATCTCAGTTTTAGGGATATCATGTCATGTCAGCTCTTCTTAAAATACCCTAGTATTGGTTTGTGTTACATGCTACGGCCGATTCGGTGGGCCCCCGATTGGGAGCCCCCATAGATCGACGTAAAATAGAGATAGGGTAGGGGCCTCAATTAGGGGCCCAGGCCGTTTGTAAAAAAAAGAAGAAGAGAAAACGAAAAGAAAATACTATTACCTATACACTTTGCACGCATTTTATAGGGGCCCCAGGACCAAAACCAAAACAAGATTGGGACCAAAACGGCCATAGCATGGAACACGAAGCCAATACTAGCTGGTATTTACCAAATGTTCGTTGGTAGTGAGCAGGGCTTTGCATTCCGCCAATTCCACCTGGTTGTCTGCTGATTCATCACAGAAGTATGATCCTTCATCTGCATTATCTTTGCATGACAAACAGTTGAGTTCGATTTCAGAAGCTGCAAACACGGCATGTAAAACTTGTAGAAGTGAAACGCCGTTGAAATTCCTGGTCAGCTGAGTGAGCGCGTTTTCGGGCGTGTTTCTGACACAATGGTTGGTCGCACCGATGCCTCTCCTTCTGAACTCCCTTGAAGTCTCAAATAAGTTGAAGTCAAATAAGTTGAAGTCTCCCTAATACTCAGTACAGGTGAAACAGAAAATTGTCGAGCACTGAATTCTGAGATCACACTTTGCCAGGTAGGGTAAGACTTTAAACTGACCATCGCAAGCACAGAAATTTTTCAAGTTTCTGTTTGCACAACCAAAAGTCTAGTGCTGAGAATTCCTAGGTCAGTTGGGTCAGTATGTGTCTTTCACCTTCTTCGGTCAAGAATACGCTGGGGTGATTGCGATTATCCTATTGCATGGTTTAGTTTCGTTTAGTTTCCCACAGTTCGCAAATATAAAGCAAGCAAGCAGCAAGTTACAACAGGGTTGTGGAGGAACAGGGTTTATGGTATATTGTTATTGCTGTTGGCCTTATTTACTCAAAAGAAACCAGACCAGACCAGCTAAAACTGTCTCCCCTGCCCTGGGTCCGTCTCCAAGAAGTCTAGACGCTGTGTGTGTTTTCTGCCTCAGGCCCTTTGTGCTCACACCATGCAAGGTACATATCCTGTGCAGAGATGGACACAGGGCCTGATCAGATCACCCTTCTCTCTTTTGACCTTCTATTTGCTTAATGCAATGAAAATAGAAGGATTATGTTATGGCTGCAAATGCCCACTATGTACAACGTGGAGCCCAACATATACGCCACAGCCAAAAGAAAATAAAAACCGCAAAATGTGCAAACCTATTGCAATGGGGTTGAAATGATAAAGTTGTTGGGGTTGAAAGCACGAAATAAACAATGGGGTTGAAAGCACGAAATAAACATGACTTGATCTGAACAGCATCGTACTGTCCTCCATAGGTAGGTATCATCAAAGCGAATGTAGTATTTTCCTGTTTTTAGCCCATGTACAACATGAGCTAATACACATACAAATATATGAGGTACGAAACGAACACATGGACTACATGAGGTAACACATACAAATATAGTCCCATTGGTTCTATGACCTCCTGTTAATAGTAACTCCGAACTAGTACCGAAGTACAGGGAACGATGTCTTTTCCTTGGTCGTTTTTTTCATCCACTGTTCTTGCACTTCATGTTCCGCTGTGCGATCACCAGATTTAATGAGGTACGAGATGAGGCCTAAATATGAGGTACATTTATGAGTGAGTATTATACAATTGAATTTTGGGATGCCATCAAGACGAGTGAGGGAGGCCATCAGACAGACCTGGACCTATCGGGTTGGGCTGGAATTGGCTGCTGACGTTGCTCTGTTTGAGTTGCTGCTGGAAAAAAAGCTGGTGGCGGAGGATGGTCTTGAGTGCCTTGAGCCCTTGATACGTCCTACCACTAGAGCGCAGAATGAACCAATCATATGTTGATAATGATAAGCATATGGGAATCCCTCCAGAGCATTCTCCAATACATTGTCTGCATCACACCAAAAGAATTTTACAAAGAATGCTCCATTCTCGTCGATTCAGTATGAGGTTGAGGTTGCTGTGGAGTTGAGTATTGCTGTTGAGTATTGGAGTATTGCTGCTGAGGTGCAGGTTGCTGGGAGTATTGTTGAGGTGCTGGCTGGTGGGAGGCTGGCTGCTGCTGTCGGAATTGGTCTGAATAATACTGTTTACGATCGGAATATTGCTGACGAGGTACCCTGGGTTGGGTAGATCTGGTGATTGAGATGGCCGTTTAGCAGACATGTTAGGTTGCGGGTGGAATCGAGAGTGCCCAGCGGTAACATCGGCGTATGTGACGCCACTAGCCACGTCTTGGAAAGGCCTGTAACGGGTAGGCTCAGTTTAGTATGGTTGCAATAAAACGCAGCTCATAATATTTGGTCAGTAGCCGAGCTTTCATTGCCACCGATGTGCTTGTGTCAACTACATTCACATCGCGGAGTTGGAACTTGAGGCGCAACGCAGTGTTCTTGCTCGTGTCCCATTGCACCTGGACGTGATCCTGAAAGTTGTACCACGCTTGCTCCGCCTGACGCTCCTGCTGATGGTGTAAAGGCGATCTGCCAGCACTGTAAATGGCAGTCAGGCCAATGACACAATGCAGCAGAGTAAAATCCGATTGCGAACGTTCTGAAGCTGAATTTCTGCCTGAAGAAGAGCGGGACCCGCTTTAAAGTCTACCATAGCGTGTCTACCATAGCACGCGAGAAAATGACGGAGCTAGAGAGGGAGCAGCGACTGCTCGATGGAACTGAAGTAGGAACACTAACAGTCGCTCGCTCAGGCGTCAGGATTCTCAGCATCACACCCTGGAGCCAGGAGCGAGCGGGGCGCTTTTATCCCCAAAAGCGCTGCAAGACTTCACATGTGTTGATCGGAAACGCACAAGAGACGCGGCGGTTGTTGGGAAGTGTTGTTGGGGGGCCGGCCAAGCGTGGGCGTTGGGCATGTGTGATCGCAGGCAAAAACAGTTTAGAAACCGGACTGAGCAACTTGCTACTATAAACCTTACAATGAATCAAAGATTCAAAACGCTTACAATAACCAAACAATAAAATACAACAACAGTCGAAGACAACGCGGTGCCTCTTCGAAGCAACATGCAGATGGCTGACAAATTACCAACCAATCCACCTTGGACCCAACCAAATGATCTGCAGTAACTTGTGTTCCATTAAGCCTGGTCCCGAAGCGAACGAAGATATGGTCGCGAACGCGCGCGTCGTCGTTTTCGTTTTTACTATGTACGTAACGTACCGCATCTTCGTTCGCTTCGGGACCACGCTTAATGGAACACAAGTTACTGCAGATCATTTGGTTGGGTCTAAGGTGGATGACGCAAACTTGTCATCCATGCCCCTACCTTCAACCATCCCGCCGCCATCAACGTCCCAAGGCCAAACAACTAGTATTCATCGACATCATCCCTGATACAATCTTTGTGCACATCCGACTGGACGGGTTACAATCAAAGTAGTTCCTGAATCTACCAACTATCGCTTTGGTCGCGCTTCCAATATTGTTCTGCCAATGGTGTGCCAAAATGGCACATGCTAAATTGTGGGGGCGGAGCCTAGTATGTTGGGTGTGTGTGTGTGCATAAGTATGCACTGTGTAGTGTAATGTATGTGAGTATTCGTATGTAGTGAAACCGATGCCTATTCAGTTATATAAATCCTTTGTGTACTGAACAGTCGCCTACTCGTCTCACAGTGTACCTACACCTACATACAGTGCCAAAACCAAGTAATACAGGGTGTACCATAATATACTCACCGGCTATTTGTGTCTACCAGTGGCCCGTTACAGCTTCGCAGTAAAAGCCTTTTGCAGATCTGGCAACCCTTTTCAAAATCTGGCAACCCTTTTGCAGATCTGGCAACCCTGTTGTAGATCGTGATGTGTCAACATATTATGCATCTGGCAACTATTTTGGGCAGTTGGCAAAATGTAGTATATCTGGCAACCCTATCGCAGAGTTGGCAACCCTATGGCAGACCTGGCAACCCTTTTCCCGCATAGATCTGACAACCCTTTTGCAGGTCTGGCAACCCTTTTGCGCATTTAGCAATCTGGCAACCCTATTGCAGATCTGGCAACCCTTTTGCAGATTTAGCAATCTGGCAACCCTTTGCAGATCTGGCAACCCATTAGCGCATCTCGCGTTTTAGTCTCGTGTGCACTTTCGGGCATGACCATTTGCAAACGCTGGCTTGAAAACCTGCATCGTTTGGTTTCTGCAGTATTTAGTACTAAAATATCGATTATCGATTGATTATTGGTGATCGGCTGATCAGATCAAAAATCGCAGGTCTTTCTGGCGTTGTTGGAGCCATAAGCGCTTGAAAGAACCCAGGATGGATCATGTAGCTGCAAAATTGAGTGAGTTATGAGTGAATCTGCGCGCTTTTAGTACTAAAATATCGATTAACGATCGATTATTGGTGATCGGCTGATCAGATCAAAAATCGCAGGTCTTTCTGGCGTTGTCGGAGCCATAAGCGCTTGAAAGAGCCCTGGATGGATCATGTAGCTGCAAAATTGAGTGAGTTATGAGTGAATCTGCGCGCTTTTAGTACTAAAATATCGATTATCGATCGATTATTGGCGATCGGCTGATCAGATCAAAAATCGAAGGCCTTCCTGGCGCCCTTGGGCTTATAAGCTTTCGAATGAGCCATTGGTGAACGCTGTAGCTGCAAAACTGAGGGAGTTTATCGCATCACACACACACACACACACAGACACACACACATCAGCCCTATTTGTTAGTAGATATCTCCACAGCGGGGAGTCAGTTTCAAAAGCGGTCTTTTGTAACAAGTAGCCAAGGCTTCAAACTTTATGCATGCAAAGTTTCAAAGAGATACCCAACCAGAAGCGGATCAAAACAGCTCAGTTTGTAAACCCCCAATTTCCACACATTTCTGCAGGCGGCCTGGTACAGATTGGCACACTTTCTGGCACAGAGTGCTATCAATCCCGGCCTGGTGGCTAAAGTGAGGCGGTGCCCCATCCTGTTGCAAATAAACTTCCCCAGTCCTCAGCAGCAGGCCAAACAAACATATAACCGGCCAAATCTGCTAACATTACGAGATAACTGTCACCAGTGGCTGAGTCGTCAAAGAACACTGGTCCAATGAACCCTCTGGAGGAAATTCCAGCCCATACTTCATCCAAGGGGCATTGACAGCTCAACAGTTCGTAAAAATGTTGGGCGGAGAAAGGAGCAGGCTCAAGAGAACGAGGAAGGAAACGAAAATGCAAATTCGACGCCCAACTCTGTGCCGGCGCCTCAGTCTTGCCTGCGAAAAAGCTGCCGAAATTTCGATCGCTTACAGCGCTATGACATGAGAAGCTAGGAAGTTAAAACTTTGCATGCATAAAGTTTGAAGCCTTGGCTACTTGTTACAAAAGACCGCTTTTGAAACTGACTCCCCG
>JASAMW010000169.1:0-23877 GCA_030247985.1 Epsilonema sp. ZAB3_2
CTCTTCGCCTAGATCTGGACCTCGGTCGTTTGCTTCGATACTGTTCGTGCGATTCGAAGCTGGATCTTTCTTCGAACGGCTCCGCCCACGCCTTTCTGCTCCTGCCTCGAACGATGGTTCCATTTTGCTGTCCAGTCGCCGGTGTCACCGTCTGTCTAGGCGGTCGAATTATTTCGTGGTTCGCTTTCGATTCTTTGCTGTAGCTTTTCAGTACTTTCTGCATGTCTCCTCGCGTTTCTCTCACTTCGAACTATTGTACGTACAGAAAAATATTATTGGATGCTCTTTCGGCTTTACAAAGGCAATAACACTGAAAAGATAGACGAATATATTCAGTCAGGTGGTGTTGAAAAGTGGGCGTAATCTGACTTACTGAATTATTGCCACCCTTCGATTTTGAAATATTGATAAAGATGTGCAAATCAGGAACAGGTCCTCTACGTGTGCCTTGTACAGTGCTGGGAAGCCAGAGGAGAAAATTTAAATATCGTGTCAAAACCGCCAACTGAAATTTCGATGTCGTTGTTTACAGTAGCCAATTAGTTGAGACATCACACATTCGGATGCGAAGGACCGCCGGTTTTGAGTCAGTCACGTATTATTACGATGGCTGGCAGCAATACTGCGAGGGGAGAAAAACAGGGCGGTAATTTTTCACACAACCTTCCGAAGTTTGGATAAAGACTCATCATAAACATACAGGAGCAGTTTGTTGTATTCGAAAGACACGCCGATGAATGTTGAAGAGTACGCTACCGTACATACCTTCATCACATCATATGTACAATAGAAGGTGTGGAAGAAAGTTAGGCCTTCGACAAGATAGAATGCAAAGAGTGCAGTGGAAAGTAAAGATAGAGGGAGAGGCAGTTTTGTACGCAATAGTAGTAAACGTTCGAAGAGCGTCTCCGTCCGTGGTCGATCGCTGAAACACGTTCAAACTTTGTGACTTGGTCTCCTTCTACCAATCGTCGCGACATATACACTATTAGTAGTCCTCGTTTACTCTCTTTTACCCTTTCCGAAGGTGGGGGAAACGCCTGCACAGTACTGTATGTATCAATTCAGCAAGACTGCGCCCCCCATCATGCCCATGCGTCGCTGCGTATCCAATGCAACCTGCATTGCATTCCAGTACATACGTACATGCAAAAGGTAAAGTTTGGTACCGAGCCGAACAAGTTGCCCGTATCGCATCAACCGAATCGTATGAACTAGATTTTCACTTTACACGCGTCCGCCCTGTAAAAGTTTCCAACTGATATTACCGCACCACCTAAACTTGGAGATGAATAACGGTACCGAACATTACATACAGTACCTGAGATGGGTGTAAACGTGCCGTTATGTACGTACACTATTCAGGTTAGGTTTCTCTAATATTGCAGTGTAAAAGTAATGAAGTTGTGTTTTGACAGTGGCAAAGATTGTAATTTATTTGGAAAAGAATCTGTCAAATGGCGGGCGGGGCCCGTCAAACGCTAGTGCAGCGCATGGAAATATGTTTGCCAGTTTTCCAATTTTGAACAGACGCCCAAAATCACATATAATTTTTTTACAGCCTTCTAAAAATATTATCTGAAGCGAAACATGAAAAGTTGGTTTGGAAAGTGGAAGCACAAAAAAAGCTGCCAGCTGCGACCGACCACCGGTGATTGCGGTAAAAACTGGATCAGATCTATACTAAGATCGACCAGAGCGAAAAAGTCGTCAGACTTTGTTGCGCCCATGCTGTCACGAAACGACGTTCCATCATTTGTGAAGACTGTTTTCCGAAGACGATCCTTTGGAAGGCTAACAGCAACTTTCAGGTGTCCATACACGGCTGCACGCGCCAACGGGGATAGTAAGACTCTACTTTGCTTCACGGTTCCAAAATTGACATGATCAGCAGATTACCATCAAATCTGTAGCTCTGTACGCACTACGCTACGTACGCACGCAGAGGCTTCGAAAATTACAAGATACTGTCTGTATACAGTTTCGAATTTCAAGCACAGAATCCAGAACTAAAGGCTTCGCTTTCGAGTCAGCTTCTCATTGTGCTGCTCGGAATTGAGCGTCTCTTCTGACACCCACGTCATTTGATAGGAGGTTGGTCGGGCCAATAGGTGGTCTGAACCTTCATGTGGATACTGCAGCTCCTCATTAGAATAAAATCGCTGTATGTCCTCTGATCTTGAGGTGGACAAAGCGTCGCCGCTACAACTCGAAGTACTGCCGAATGCACTGCTATTGCTTCCGGTGCTAACGTTTCCGTTTGCCAGTGGTTGGTTCGGTGCGGTAATACGAATATCCGGAGCAGAATGAGCGTCTTCCTGCCTCCGGCAAAAGAATACGTCAGGCCTAGCTAGCACCAGCAGCAGAATTAGCACAAGTAGTGCCACAAGTGCCAGGCCACAGATCAGAAGTAAAACGGTCATCGTTGACCAATAAAAAGTCCTTCATATCGAAGAAGATTCCTGTCGTAGTAGTAAAATTAAAAAATTCATGCTACAGAAACATGCGTTGCATTAGGTGCCCACTCAAACCACTACTACATCATTCACCGCCGCCCAACACTTTTTGAAAACGCCTGAATCGATATCGTACGTTTACGTTATTTATTGTCCAAAAGCAGCCCACACTTCTCCCTTTCATTTGTTTCAATCGAGTTTCAGCTTCTACATTTCAGACAAAATTTGATCGGTGTGAAAATCGTATTGTCATCAGTCGCCACGCAAAAAACAACAACAAAAGCATCCGTTTCAACAATTATGTCCTGTACTGTGTACTGTACGTGTACAGCTACAACCATGCAAGCCTTCCAAACTGGACGCCAATCGACATCCCCATTAACGGTGGGCGAGGGAATAGGATGTATTTCAGCTGACTGCACGCAAAAATCCACTCCAAGCAGTCAATCATTAGCAGCGTAACACAGCCGATATGCACGCAGGCAATCCACTCCACTTCTGAACAGGAACTGTAGCGTAGCCAGTCATCCTCCCACAGCACTGTTTGAAATAAACAGGACGTCAGCTAATAAGGATGCACCAATATCCTTCCTTCCAAAGTTCCAAGAGCCAAATCTCGACACGCATGTAGGTACAGTACACCACGCAGCGCAGAGTAAACGGAAATAGTACGACTACATTCAGGATCAGGAGTCAATTACGCTCGGCGCCAATTCAGAACTCCTGGACGTAACAATTTATCTGAGCCCACGATGAACAGCTCAGCATAAAAAGGAGGTAGAAAGAAAGAAAACAAATCAATCAAGAGGGATTAACGCGGAGAAGCAGAGTCACCAGCTCTTCGTCGCTCTCCACTTCTTCATTGCCTTCATCCGTCATCCTCGCTGCCGGTCGCTTCTTTCTTTTCTTGCGCTCAAGCTGCAAATGTAGTGCCAGAGCCAGATACACATATCAATATGATAGAGTCGGTTGCTGGAGAGAAAGGACCACGGTCCGCTGCCCGTTTCGCGCGGAATAGTACTCACAGTCTTCATTCTCTTGGAAATAAAACCATGCTATGCATTCAACGCAAAATGGAGCGCAGGTCCGTTCTCTTCTGCCCAGCAACCGATTAACGCATCTGTGCGCAGAAATAGCCACGGACGATTACGTGCAAAAGTACGTAAGAGTCGATCCCATGTTCACTAGTGATTGCAAAAGCTAGAAGAGATGCCGTAATCAAAAGCTCACCCCATCTTCCAGTTCAACCAGATGCCTCTTCTTCTGCACTCTGGTCCTTTCGGATCGTCTTCGACCGGCTGAAGGCTCTACTACTTGTTTCATCCTGTTCTTCAGTGTGTTGAAGAGCGCTTCTCTGGAAATGCACCTTAGGTACCTTTTTATGGTCCAGCAGCCATTTTCCAAACATATTGGGACTTCCGCATTACATTGCTGACCAGTTTGCAATTTAACCCCTCCTGTATGCTGAGATACGGCTGCTGGTAGGCCCAATTTTCCCCCACTTGCCCGCCACTTTTTTCAAAAATTCTTAGCATCATTCTACTCCATTTTCTTTGCAGATTTCGGTTTGGGGCATGCCCCTTCGATATTTTGATGAATATGGCGTGATATAGTCCAAAACGCGGTAATTTTGGCTAATTTGTTCATTTTCGTCAATTTTTATGGTGTTTTCATCAAAATATCGAAGGGGCATACCCCAAACCGAAATCTGCGAAAAAAATGGAGTAGAATGATGCTAAGAATTTTTGAAAAAAGCGGCGGGCAAGTGGGGGGAAAATTGGGCCTACCAGCAGCTGTATCTCAGCATACAGGAGGAGTTAAATTGCAAACTGGTCAGCAATGTAATGCGGAAGTCCCAATATGTTTGGAAAAATGGCTGCTGGACCATAAAAAGGTACCTAAGGTGCATTTCCAGAGAAGCGCTCTTCAACACACTGAAGAACAGGATGAAACAAGTAGTAACTCTAGGTGTGTTTGTGATTCTTCGCCTGTGCCCTTTTCTTGAGCAGTCGTTTTCGACGGTGACTTCTCCTCTTTGGCCAGACAAATTGTTGCGTCAGCAGCAGGAGCTTCATCCTGCCCAGGTGCCATCTCCATACTGCCAACTCCTATGGTTGACGACCCCTGAAGAACCTATATGCAAATAGCTACCCATCATGCTATACAGAGCTATATACAAACCTATAAACCTATAGCTGGCTATATACAAACCTATATACAATAGCTAATAGTAGTATATGTCGGGTGGCAAACGGTTACAATTTATCGCATTGCGTAGTTTAGTAATAAGCATGGACAAAGTCGCGAGTTCTTCTGTCGCACATACCCGGCGGCGCGATATAGCGCCGCCACCACCACCACCACCCGCGCGCATAGGCGCGCTTCAATATACCATTCGCCCTACCCCGCATGCCAAAGCTAATACGTAGCTAGACTAGCTTACAGAAAAAACAATTTTCATATTTTTTACATTTATTTTTGCAAATGGTTTTTAAAAAATATCCCCACCATATTATTCACATTCACTTCTGTTCCTCCCACTAGTTTACATACACAACTCACTGTATATTTTCTGTTTACACCATTATCCCTCAGCCAGCACTCACAATAATAAAAATAAAATAGGTAGGTATTCGCCATATCCCACTTCTTTTTTCTCCAAATCTGTAGCTAGACTACATAGCTTTCAGATACATTTCTAAATTTTTATAGTTTGCTATCCACATTCCCATCCATTCCTCTCACAAATGTACACAACACTGCTGCATTATTTCTGTTACAGCATTATCCCTCAGCCAGCAGTAATAAAATATACACAATCCAGTAATTACAATGACAATGTTTTGGTTGAACAATCTGCCATAACCTCTCTCTTGATATACACTGGAGAAATAAGGCATTTTGACATCTCTTCACTCAGCATTTTGCCAGCTACATAGGAAAAGCCGCGAATATTCACGGTAATTCTCTCTTGCTTTCTCACCACATCCAGCAACTGGGGCCACGTCATCTTCTTTGCCAGGTGATGTGGAAGTCCTCTAGCAGCTAGCTTCACGATGTTGTCATCCTTTACAATGCAGTAACATTTCGCCCCCACTCCGATGGCGGTCGTACCAGCCCATTCTTGTCTGAAAATTCCTGGAGTGAAACGCGAGTGTCTTGCCTCCTCGCTGTTTCCAAACAGTACAATGTACTTGAAGCGGTACTTTTCAAACTGCTGCTTCTTCTCTGGAAGCACGCAGTTCTCAAACCATTTCTCCAGTGTTTCCTCAGAGCAAATGAATGAGAGGGAATCAGTCATGCTCGCAAACAGGGAGAAGCTTCGTGGATCGAAGCATGGCTGAATAAAGTTGTACATGAGTTTGAGCATGATCAGCTTGGATGTGTTGAGGATCTGTGCAGCGATCTGAACTGGTGAGTTCCAGTGAATCCTCTTCGGCCAGCGCTTGACCTCGTACAGTTCCTCTTGACTGCTTGCTAAAACTCCAGCAAAATCGATGGTGATGAATGGTGCATACAGGTACTTGAGTAGTTTGGTGCCTGGTACACATCGCGTTTCAGTAAAGTGCTTTGCGTTGACAAGGCACCGTCCATAGCAGCTCACAACCAAGGATTTCTGCAACTGACCCAACAGCTTTTCCTCATTGTTGGTTGCTTTGTACCTCAGCTCAGCTGCTTTCTCCACCATCGGCCTCAAAGCGCTGGTTTGATCATACTGGATTATCTTTGTGATATTGCATACCCTAACTCCCATGCGCAGATAGAAGCGAAGCAGGTTAGTTGCCACCAAAAGCTGCTTGCCAAAATGAGAGCTGAT
Source organism: Epsilonema sp. ZAB3_2 (assembly GCA_030247985.1). Lineage (NCBI taxonomy): Eukaryota > Metazoa > Nematoda > Chromadorea > Desmodorida > Epsilonematidae > Epsilonema > Epsilonema sp. ZAB3_2. Next base: position 6,274 of record JASAMW010000169.1, read on the forward strand.
CAGTTCGCGTCTTGGTTTCCTTAGAAGATTCGCCTTTTCCAAGTATGCTCGCATGATGGGGCCCACATCTTCCCTGGAGATTGTTGCGTGCTTGAAAATCACTGGAAACAGTTCGCACTTTGCCTGCAGCTCCTCAGAACAGTAGTAGTCTGCCAGAACAAATCCGTGGATTTCCTTGTTAGCGATTTTTTGCAGCAGTTCTGCTTCAGTCATTGGCTTGTGGTCCAGCTGGTTGTAAGAGCCATGCAGCTTCAAGTAGTCGATGTACTCCTGGTGATGTGCTCCAGCGGGTTTGATATAGTCTCTGTCAAACTCGCACATGTACACCACGAGTACATCTGTTTTGTACTCCATTCTCAGCCATTTCAGCCGCGCATTGTCCCTCTTCTCGACTTCACCATATGATAAAAGCCTCCCATTCTTGTCTTTTCGTATGGGATGCTTTTCAGCTGGATCTTTTACATGTATCGGACAGCAATGGCTTCGATCGCCCATTACTTCGATAACAACGCGTTTACCAGCGATCCAGCCGATAGCATCCGGCTTATACTTTTTGGGACAAAGCGCGGCTATTGCTTCGCCTCCCTTGTGATAGGTTTTCATGTTTTTTATGCAGTGCTTGTGCTTGAGAAAATCCAAGATTCTCTCTGCAGCGAAGTAGTGCGCAAACTTTTTGTCTGCAAAATGTGGGAGGAAGCCATCACTTGCAGTTCTAATCTTCTCAATCCCCGAAGGCAGATTCCACATTGCTCTGCCATACATGAGTGATGAGTCGAGGGAGAAGATGGACTTGCAAGTTTTGGCTTCATCTCCGAACTCGTGCTGCCTTATTTTGCTGTAGTTAGCGATGGCCTCCATATGGAACAGTATGGACTGTCCACCTGGTGTCGTACGTAGTAAGCGATAACTTTCCTCTGAAGGCACGTACATATCGACTTTTCCATTGAGATGCTGGGAAAAAGCGACTTTGAGAGCTACAGCTGGTAGAGAAGCATAAGAGCGGAATAAATCAATATTGTATGCCTTCAAGAAAAGCTGGCTTTGTCGTTTGCAAGCTACAGCAAACGGAACAATGTCAAATGAAAGGTAATACCGCACATAGTCCTTGAATGTCTGGAAGTCCTTGCGATGGAAGTCCTGTCGCATCTCCTCCAAAACCTCTGGTCCTGGCTTGGGAACAGTTGACAAGCCCAGATTCTTCAGCGCTGCTTCTGTGCTAAGGCCCTGTCGCTTGTACTCCTGAAAAGCTTGAAACTCACTGTCCAGAGGATTGCATGAGTTCAACTCACACTTCCAGTGCTCATAGTCAGGAAGTCCCCTGTAATTTAGGTGGTCTATGGATGTAATCCAAGAGTAGGGCAGTTTGGATTTGACATTTTGCTGTAGTGTATCTACAATAAACTGGGCATAGCTGGTTTTGTTTGCAAGGAAATTGAGCTGATCGAGAAAAAGCAAATCGGGGGTTGAAAGTCGTACATATGAGGTTCCTTTAGTAAGGATTTTCAACTTGCTGTCATACCGATCGTACAGGTCTGGGAATAGGAAGTGCCTTACCACTCTGCAGTCAAACCGTGCTCCGTTGAATGAAATCACTGGCATTTGCGCGATGTACTTGTCCAACTCTCTCAGCAGTTCCTCATACCTCCGCTTTCGGCCCTCGCCTCCATGGTCCATGTATTCAGCCACCACTACTCGCCTCTTGAGCTCGTCATAGACAGGTTTCAGCTTATCATGCATCATCTCCTTCTGTTTGCCAGATATCTCCAGCAAATAGTTCACGAAAGCATGTACACAGTTATCATCAGTGGCCCAAAAATATTTTGGCTCCTCAAAGCCAGGCACTGTTGAACAAACTCCGATAACTAGCAGCTTTATCTCAGCTAAGCTTTGTGTGCTTTTACCTCTCAGTTGTGGTTGTGGAAACTTTTCAAAGAAAGTTTCAATGTCAAATACTGCCAGCAGGTGGTTGTCCTTGTATTCAGCTGGAAATGTTGTGTGTAGTTCCTCCTCGATCATCTCCAGTGGCTCCTTTCTTGGATCGACCAGCTCGCATGAATGGTAGATCTCCTCTTGATTCCTCTCATTCAGCAGTCTCTTGGCTCTGTTGGTGCAGCGTCGAATGTGCCGGTTGATATGGTGGCGGTTCTGGCGCTCACCACACATGTGACATTGCATGTACCCTAGACTGCGGTGCAGATCAGTAATATACAGGACATGATCACCACACCGCAGTAAATTACAGGTACCATGTTTAGCATCGAAGTTTTCTGTAAGCCTAATAGCTGTTCCTTTCAATGCCTTTGGATAGGCTTCGGAAGCTTGACCTAGATGCTCAAACACGTACACATTTATGCCTACAGACAACAACCGCTCAAAAACGAACATATCATCCAAAGTCACAGCATGAGACTGGCTATTATTCTCGCGACTATACAAAGATAAAATATTTTTCTGAATTTTTAGAATAGACCTGCCATATCTCCACAACTTACTTTGCATACAGTGTTCTGCCAATGCAATAAAAACGCACAGGTTTTTACAATTCTTGCAGTTTCTTCTACATGTATTAGCGCTTATGTATGGATTCTCCTTCATCCATTTTGGAATATTAGCTAGCATTGTGCCCAATGGTCTAGTGTCGACGGTGATTAAGTAGCGTGCATAGGCGAGACGATAAACGATAAAATCAGAGGCAGGTGTTTTGAAGAAACTGTCCCAGTTGTGCTCGCTGATTTTATCGTATATCTCTCTAGTCTGCGCTCTATTGCGAATCTGAATTGCACTATCAAACAAAGCTGTGTTGTTGCCAGCCCAAAAAAAGCGCAGCTCTCCAGTGGATAGACTTTTCAAAATGTACCCTAGTTGAATTTGCAAAGAAAAAACCGCTAGCTGCCTATTTACAATTTTCTTAGTTTGCCTTAATAACGATTTGACATCACTAATCGGTCGCGTCACTTCATGCACATGATCATACTCCACAAACATGTTCATGTAAGGCGAGGCATCTTGCAAAATGTGATCAACTAATGCAGTATCACCCTCACCATACTGCTCATTATCAGAGCAAACATCACTATCATCATTGCTACTAGCTAACTGTACACTCTCAACAGAAGAGCTATCATCATCACTACTAGCAAGCTGTACACTCTCAGCATTAGAGCTATCATCATCAATACTCATATTCTGTACACCCTCACTGCCAGAGCTAACATCAGTACTCATATGTACATTAGCATCATTGCACATTGATGAATCCTCAAAACTCACACCACTTGTACAGAAACCCCTAGACCTATCACTTTCTATGGGTAAGGACATTGCACGTACAAGTTTGTTTGCGCCAGCTGCTTCTAAATCTGCTGCAGCCAAGCCTGGCGCAGACCGTGGGCGTGCCACAGAAAGCCCGCCATTCTCATCAAAAAATGGACTATTGAAATTTCTTTCATAAGCCTTACCTTTGCTGAATTCGTCGCTAATTTCCATCCTTTCTTCTTCACTAAATTCGTCGCTAATTTCCATCCTTTCTTCTTGATGGGTGTGATGACTCATCATGTCCTTGTTGCAGGAATATTGTCTGCTTCGTCGTTTGATGAATAAAAACTGTTGTCACTGTTTCACTGCCTGGGAAGGAAAGGATGGGACAGGAGAAAGGACTAGCCACAAAGTTGTCGGGATTTTGAACTGGGAGAATTGAAAGACAAGGGTGTATCACAGCAGATAGACTGAAAACAGCTAAGGAAACGCGCTGGTTTTATAGTGAAAAGTTGACCAAGTAACCTGAAAAATTATGAGTGAGGGAAAATCTGGGAAAATCCGTTTCGATAATATCTATTCTGTAAAAAACAAGAACGCACTCAAACAAAATTAACTTGCAGTATCATTTTCACAGAAATTCTTCTATAAATTTGATGGGCCTGCGGCGCGCTCTAACCCATTAACCTGAAAAATTATCTGTAAAAAAACGAGCGCGCTGGCAATTGTGCATTCCAACCCACTAACCTTGAAAAATAGTAAGAGTGAAAAAGATCCGTTTTCCATCAGAGCCAGCATTTCCGCATTCCAACCCACTAACATAGAAAGATATGAGCGAGAGATCCGTTTTTTCCCATATCTACACAAACAAGAGTGCACTTAAAAATAATAAATGACGCTGCATATTTCATACAGTTGACGGAACTGTGCACTCTCACTACAAGAACTTTCTTCGCAGTCAGAAGTCGCAAATTGAAGGTAGGTAGTAGTATACAGAAATGAATAAAATTAAAGTGAACATAGTCCAGCAGTTTTTACTGTTATACAGTTATTGTTAGTATCTTAAAAAATAATTTTACTTTTTAATAAAATTGATGATGTAAAATTTTTATGTTTGATACATTTTTTGCTTGTTTCTTGTATAAAAAACATGTAAAAACTTCATTTTATTTTCAAATAAATCATCGTTTTTTTCAATAATTTTGTTTAATAATTTCATAAAAATAATGATGTAATTTCAGGCAGTACTCTACTCTTTTTTGTATATTTTTTTGCTTGTTTCTTGCACAAAAAAAACACGTAAAATTTCCATTTTATTTTCAAATTAAAAATCATTTAAATGACTGTTTTTCAAATCATTTTATTCTATATTTTATTAATATTTATTTTCTGATTTTTAAGATACTACTGTGCATGTGTAGAAATGTACTGACACTTAGAAGTGGTGGTGGTGGCATGATGTAATCTGTTCTGCGCCGTGAACAGAGATGACTGTGAAACGGGGTCGAGAAAGAAATGTCGGAATAAAATAAATGAATTTAACCTACAAAGGACAGCCATGCACTTGACACTTTAAAGTGGCACAGTGCAATGTTGCGTATCGTGAACGGAGATCACTTGAAGAAAACATGCGTAAAGTGCCGTAGGGCAACTCACAAATCGCACAGTGCAATGTCGCGTGGCGTGAACGGAGATCACTTCGAAATTCGGAGAAAAATGCATGCAAAACAAACAGTGAAATAATAATACGTACCGCATATCAGTACATTGAAGCTCGCCAATGCGCGCGGGGGTGGATCGTAGACAGCTACACACACGTAACGAGAAAACTCCCGGGGAATTCCCCGTAAGTCTGAAAAACGCTCATGCTGAAACAGAAATAATTTAGTATTGTCATTGTGTAATTGTATGTATGTACATACATAGCGGGAGGAAGGTGACTTTACCCTTACCTCGCTGCAGTGAAATCAGTCACATTTTTTATGAACGGAGTGTCACTATGATATGCAGGAAGAATTCGCGACGCGATATTGTCCAAAGTGAAAAAAGTCACTGAGATGAAAAGGTGTCAGTATTAGTCAATGTTTGGCGGTGCCAGTAAATAACTGTCTTTGGAGAAAAGAATTTGGGGTTGTATGGGATGTTTTGTCGCCGAAGGGCAAAAACTTTATTGAAGAGCACCTACTTTATCGAAGTTTTTAAGCATGGCGATTTCTCTTAGCACAAAATTGCGCTAGGAAAATTGTTTTCTGTAAGCTAGTCTAGCTATTATTTTTTAGCTTTGGAGAAAAAATGTGGGCACGGGAAATTGGCAAATGGGAACATAGTTTATTGAAGCGCGCCTATGCGCTTGTATTTTTTGCAACGCCATTTACAAAAATAAAATGTAAAAAATATGAAAATTGTTTTTCTGTAAGCTAGTCTAGCTACGTATTAGCTTTGGCATGCGGGGTAGGGCGAATGGTATATTGAAGCGCGCCTATGCGCGCGGGTGGTGGTGGTGGTGGCGGCGCTATATCGCGCCGCCGGGTATGTGCGACAGAAGAACTCGCGACTTTGTCCATGCTTATTACTAAACTACGCAATGCGATAAATTGTAACCGTTTGCCACCCGACATATACTACTCTAATGACGGTGGGCCAAGCACATGCTCGCATTACTGACGTACACTACATCCCCACACTCCACACTCTACATTTACAATTACCTAACTGTACGTAGAATACATATACAGTTAGGTCTACCTGTGCTACTGGGCATTCCTTTTTATCTTCAAGCGTGACAACGGTGGTCGCGTCTTCGCTTGGTCGCGCGGGATGCACGGGGCAGTTGGGGCCGACGCAGCAGTTCCTGGCCATGTGGAACGCACAGGCCTTGGACGCCCAGGCTCTGCATTCCGGCCGTCGACACTGGCACACCGACGCAGGCTTGTGGCCGGATACGCCTAAAATACACACACAAACACATAGCCATCATCACACGCATACGTACCCTACGTACTGTTGGTACAAACTGCCAGTTGTGACCGGTCTGACGATAGTAGCCTTGGATTAGTGCGGGGCAATAGTAGAGTTGGCCTTGGGGACGTGGCTGCCGCTTTCGCGAACAGACAGCAGCACGCGAGTGTGGAAAGCAGCAGAAAGCGGAGAAAAAAGGAGACATGTGTGTTGCCGCGTTCACCAGACGTCCGTAAATCCGTACGAACGTCCGTCCGTCCGTCCGTAAATCCATAAGGCGTATCGAGGAGTACATCGCACATCGCAAAGAACCATGTACTCCTAGTTCCCTTTTTGCGGACGTTACGGATTTAAGAAACCGCGGCATGCGTGTGCTGAGCAATGGATCGAAGAGAGAACACGTACGTACGTACACAACATACCGTCTTTGATTTTTCTTCTTTCTTCCAGATCTTTGGTGACAGCTACCAGATCGTAGATGCTAATCCAGGCTTCCTCTTCCTCCTCCACCTCCTCCTCATAATCATCTCCCTCTCTCGGCTGCGTCCATCTGACTTTGTACGGCAGCTGTCGCTGCAGATCTCGCTGTAGCACCATGCCTCGAAAGTAGCGCGCAACTCTTCTCCGCCGATGCGACCACCAATCTTCCCATGCCGGATTTCGTACCTACAAGCAGCAATACATAACTATGTTGTTACATATTGTTCGCTGTTCATAGGTACGTACGTACTACGTACACGATGCGTTGCGTATGCATGCAGCTTTTTTGGTAAAATCCGTCAGCTGAGCTACCCTGCTTCGTCTAAAGGTGTCGTTCCACAGATAGACGGTGAACGGTGCCTGTTGTTACAACTTACGAAGACTTGGTCGCCGGGGCAGTAGAGGACGCGGGTGGGCGGCTGGGCGTCGCCGGGTCTCCACCACTGCTCCTGGCCACACACTTCCTCGCGCACTCGCCCCGGTCTCTCCGCGTATCGCCGCAACAGCGCCACCTTCCACTCAGTCTCCTCCTCATCCTACTCACATACAACATTCACATACAGTACGTACGTACACAAGCGCCGAGCTAATGGTGGGAAAACGGAAATGCGTCCATTTTCATCGGTCACTCCACATATTTCAGTCGGTGACCAAGGCGAATATCGATTGATCGCGATTCCACCATAGGCGCGCATCAATATTACATTTCTATGTACGTGCGTAGAGTACAAAAGTCTAACGCATTTCGTATGTAGCAGTCCCATCTTTCAGATCAGTCTACTAGTACATATACGACGAACACCAAACGTTTCTTACCTCCTCATCATCCTCATCTTCCTCGGGACGTATAACTCTTGCCACTTCGTCTGAAATCACATCATGACAGCTACATCCGCTTCTTTAACTCCTCCTGTCCTCGGCAAATTCGACGACCGTTTGACGGCCGTCCAACGGCCGTTTTGACGGCCGTTTTATTGCCGTTTTCCGGCCGGAAAACGACCGTTACGACCGTCGACGGCCGTTTCCGCCGTTTTTTATTTTTCGTCGCTCCGCACCACCGAAAATGGCAGAAGACGTGAAAATTTATTATTCCTTCGTTTTTTCTGTGATATCAGGGATTTTTAGCCAAGATTTAGACCACACGCGCGAATGTTATCAGTTTTGATTCATTCTGCCTTCTCTCTTTGCTCCTTTCACTCGTGGTAGTGCGGAGCGACGAAAAATAGAAAAACGGCGGAAACGGCCTTCGACGGTCGTAACGGCCGTTTTCCGGCCGGATAACGGCAATAAAACGGCCTTCAAAACGGCCGTTGGACGGCCGTCAAACGGTCGTCGAATTCGCCGAGGACAGGAGGAGTTAAACCTTCAAAAAATTTTTATTGAAAGACAAAACCAACTTCGTTTCGATTCCTCCCTCCACTGTTCATCAGGGTCAACCCAAGGCGGTACTTGCGTGCCTGGCCATGGACGACGCTCAAACATTACCTAAAATTAGCTTCCAGAATTAGCTTCCATACATTAGATTGGCCTACCTATACTTTGCATACTCTACATACAACGAACTGAAGAAAGGCAGTGTTGTTCAGTCTGTTCACTTGGAAGGGCGTGAATCTGGAATGCAGTAGGACACTAATCCGCTGATTCTCTTCCATGACGGCGTAGGGCAACGCCTCCACCCACCGTTCATCCTCCCCGTCGAACAACTCAGCAGCCTTCGCGTAGACACGCTTTCGCAGCGTGTAATGAGCAACGCCGCCCTAGCACAAACAGCCATATGTACGTCTAGTTGTACCATCGCATTTATTGCCGTACCTGTCTATGATACTACACATTTCGGGTTAGTTCGGGCTATCCCATGATGGGAAGGCACAAAGCCAGGGAAAGTTTGCATCATTTCTGAGCCTTGCAAATGAGCCTAGCCTTGAGATAAAGATGTAGCCTAAAACCTGGTCCGAATTACCCTGACCTAATTTTCCCCTCACAAGCCTATGGACGCCATACTTTGGCAGTGATTCCGTATCGACCCGTACAATGGATGTTCACTCCGAATACTGAGGCCACGTCTGCCATAGCCTCCGTCACAAGCTCCATGTCAGTGTAGCTCTGGAAGGCTTCTGTAACACGGACGCATACGTATGTAAACACTCAACGCAATGTGCAAAGAAATGAAGTTCATGGGAAGCATATAGGGTACTGTTGAGTAAACCCGGCCATGGGGTAAACACGGCCACCTACGCTCCTATGAACTTGCTGTTTCAGCAAATGATAACTCAAACAGCTCATTTGAAAGAGGAAAGTTCAAGAAATCGATTGATATCCTACTCGTCTCGAAATCGGTCCATTGGTTGCTGAGATATTACGCAAGCCCTGAACATTAGGTGGCCGGATTTTCCCATGGCCGGGTTTACCCCATAGTACCCTACCATACTTACAGCATAAAACAAAATAAAATAAAATAAATAGAAAGCGTATATGTGCTTGTAATGACACTACTATTTTACCGGGAGGTCCGAAAGTGCTGAGAATATCGAGCAGATGCCTAGCCAGCTCCGACTGTTGTCTGCTGCGCAGAGCACGAGCGAACCAGAAACGAGAGAACAGACACTGCACTATCAGCGCCTCCTCGTACACGCGACCGCCATATTCACAGTCAGCAAAGGACAGCACGTCCACCTACACAAGAGCACAAAGCCTAATTAACCCCTCCTCTACTTCGATGGTAGCCGCGACCAAAATGCGACCCCCGCCGACAAAATTGACAAAGTCTCCAAAACGCCACCGGAGGTTACTGGTAGATTTTTGGAAAAATTTTTAGAAAAAAATGCGACCAAAATGCGATCGCCCTAGGTCGCATTTTGATCGCGGCGACCATCGAAATGGAGGAGGGGTTAAATATCACCAAACGCTCTTATCCGTCCCATAAGAATTGTCTTTGGACCCCTGCTCCTGCTGCGAAAAAGAAACTTTTCTCCGCGTATTCCTATTCCGTAGGAGTACGTAACTTGCTCAGCACGGGCAAAGGCCCAAAAGTACACAAGCAGCGTACAGAAACAGAGCAAAGTACATGGAGGTGGCTCTCTCTCACCTGCAAATGTTGCATCGGACGCGACGTCCGCAATTTCGGCCTCACCGGAAACGAAACGGATACCGTACTCTTCTCTTCGCGATTCAACACATCTTGCACCTGAAAGCAAACGATGCAATATGCTGTAACTGCACATTAGTACGTATAGTAAATTACACTGGATGGCAGAAAATGGTGCCGCAAAAAATGAAGACAGCAGCGGGATGCATTATCGATTAGCAACTAACAGCACCAAGTATTATTGCAATCCATTGTACAGGAACATCTCTTTCAATGAGCACCTCTCCAACATTTGGAGCACTTTTCCACTCGTTGCCATCGGCTTACACATCCTCGCCAATGGTAGCACAACTTCGCAACTTCGGCATTCAACTCATTCATGACCTCCTAATCTCATACCAGCAGTTGCCACGCACCCTTTTCACGCCGATTCCAGTGTAGCGGCGTTTGATCATATTGTGCACAGGTTTCGCGCTCACAAACACGCCAAGCACTCCGTCTTCTTCTTCTCCTTCTTCCTTTTCTTTCCTCCTCCTCCCACCGTCGTACAGCTGTCTATACTTCAGCACTATGTCGTCCACCTCGTGCTCTCGGGGAATAATTCTGCCGCTCACAGTTTCGCTTATCTGCCAACAGGGGGCGCTGCCATCGCCAGAAGCGATCTTCACAACCGTGCAGAACTGGCGATGTCGACTGAGCCAAGCGGCAGCCTTGCGATACAGAGGATGAGTGGGTGGCGGCAGCTTCTGTTCGCCGGCCAATGAGCGAGCGACGATATCGTAAAGGTCTGTGGGCAGTGGCTTGTACTTGCCCAGCAACTGATGCTCCGTAGTCTCCAGCAGACCTGCTGCTTCCACATCGTTCAGTTGCTGCCTTTCATCTTGTAAAGCTTGCAGCTCCGAATCAACAGCAGGTACCTGAAACGACCGTGCAATATAGCCTAATAGTGCATTTTCACTTGCCGGCGTTTTTCAATAGGTGTCATTTTAAGCGACACCGCGGCTTCCGCCCCCGTTCGGTCCAATACTTTCCCCTTGGACCCAACCGGCGCAGAAGCCGCGGTGAACGTAATCTCCTCAAGGTCTCACGCTATAGTTTCGGAGCCAACTTTGAGGCTTCGTCGTAGCCGTTGTACGCAAGATAAAAGTGATCCGTCATAATGTGAACAAAGTATCATTCTTCCTCTACGCGTACACCAAACGGCAGCGCCAAAGCTCTTGTATTCGGCGCAGTACGACACGCCGAAGAACACCATAAAAACCATGCGATTTGGGTGTTCCGAAGGAACCACTGGGTATTTTTCAACACGCGGCACACCATTCAACGCGTCTTGACGAGAGGAATCGATCGGTACCTGCGGCGCCTCTCTACGTTGCCTCTACGCAAAGTTATCCAAGAAAAACGTGTTTGAAAAAGTTATCGTTTCAATCAAGAATAGCGCCACGGAGAGGCCGTTTCAAGAGGCGCTCTATGGCGCGTAAAAGAGATCGTGTAACAAGCTTTCGATCGATATCTTGATCTCCTCTCAACTCGCTTTCGTTGGCTCAGGAGAGCCTGGACCGAATTTATCAAGAAGTCCATGCAAAGACAGTTGTCCCTGCATAGTACGAAGACGAGCGCAGAGAGCGCGACTGGAGCGGAAACAGCGAACGGAAAACAAGCAGACGGATGATCGTATGGTGTCAGGAAGTGAAAACAGCTGGAATTAGATATCACCAGATACTTCAGTAGTAGTACAGGAGTCCACGGCTCAGAGATCTATAGTGTGAGACCTCAAAATAGGGTAGTTTGGGGCTAAAGCGGGCAGTACACACCATGCCCGTTTTACCCCACAGTACAGTACCAATATATTTTACGTACAGTGCAGTACACACCGCAACGCATAAAGAGTTGCTTACGTCCACTCTAGCAGAATAGACGGCTTCTTTCACTCGTCTTGCGTAGTTATTCACCTGCAAGAACAAAGCGAAATATTGTGTTATTTCACAGTAAATAGGTACAGTACCAGTGGAGAAGTGCTCCTAAGGAGCACGAAGGAAGTGAGCGAGAGGCTCACTAGCCTGCAGATGCATATGGGGTTGACGGCGCAGAAACCAGAAGGTTCCAACCACCTATCGCTGCCGAAACTTGCTACCCCTCCGAGTTGACAGCCTCTCGCACAATCTGCTGCTGTCCGACTGGTGCGGGCATACTTTTGCCCATTCCCAATCATGGCAAACAAAACTCTTCAATGACCTTTGTTGCCTCTCGCCTGCTTCTGTATGCCTGATCCATGCAGCGTTATGAATAAGTATGTGCATATGTATTGTGCGTATGTTTATTCTTCCTCGCATGTGCATTCGCATGTCATACGTACGTACCCATTCAATAATGGCTTCCAATATTACCAGCCGTTTCACACGTTTCTTGCCAAATAGAAGGTGAGAGGTCCACCAGGGTTCGATCTTCTCGATTCAAAATATCGGCTTTGGAATCATTAAGTTTCAGCTGAAGTTGTCACTTGCTGTTGTTCAGGATAAACAGGAAAAGCTATAAGACACGAAATTTTTGCTGGTATGTATGTATGTTCTACTTTTGAGGAAACCACTTTTTTTTGTCTTTGAACTAATGCTCAAGGTTTTTTGTTGCACCATATTATGTACCAGCATGTACATGTTTACATACATATGATTACCTAGTTAAGATGACCAAATATGGTTTGGATCCAGCGTTTTGCATGTGATCAGGCATACAGAAGCAGGCGAGAGGCAACAAAGGTCATTGAAGAGTTTTGTTTGCCATGATTGGGAATGGGCAAAAGTATGCCCGCACCAGTCGGACAGCAGCAGATTGTGCGAGAGGCTGTCAACTCGGAGGGGTAGCAAGTTTCGGCAGCGATAGGTGGTTGGAACCTTCTGGTTTCTGCGCCGTCAACCCCATAAGCATCTGCAGGCTAGTGAGCCTCTCGCTCACTTCCTTCGTGCTCCTTAGGAGCACTTCTCCACTGGTTCCTGCCACGTCTACTTGAAATGTGAGAAGCATGTAGGATACAAGCAAGTCAAAATTGTTCCCAATCGATAGTGATACATCTTGTTTTAACACATGCATACAAATCTTTTAAAAAAACTGAGCTCGAGTTGACGAGATGTGCAAGTCGGCCAGCAAGAGCAAGGCGCGGCGAAACACCCCCGCCCCCCCCCCCCGGCCCCCCCGCCGCCCCCCCACCCCCCCCCCTAGCGGAACCTCGAGATACAATATGCGTACATTAGGGGATATACCTACGTGGGACATTTTTATGTTTTGAGAGGAATTGAGCCTTATGTGAATGTGCATAACAAATGCATACAAATCTTTGAAAAACCGAGCTCGAGTTGACGAGATGTGCTAGTGGAACCACGAGATACATCATACATTACACGGAACATTTTTTTATGTTTTTTTAGAGGAGATTGAGTATGTGAATGGGCATAACACATGCAATGCAATTCTTTTAAAAAACTGAGCACGAGTTGACAAGATGCACTAGTGGAACTTCGAGATACATCATAATTACACATGACATTTCTTTGTTTTAGGGTGGAATTGAGCCTATGTGAATTTGACTAGACTATGTGAATCAGGTATGAGCAAGGAGGTGGTTAGTAAGAAATGCACGAAATAGGTAGACCTTGTCAAGATGAATTGAATGGTATACACGTGACTACATTTAGCCAATTTTTGTTTTATTTTGTGCCTATGTGAATACATTTGAACTATGTGAATCAGGCATATTGGATACAAGCATGTAGAAATTATTCCCAACTGATAGATCTTGCAAAGACGAATCGAATGGTATGTCACATGCCTACAAATCGCCAAACTGAAGAAAATAACACCTTTTTTGGCGACTTTTGCCTATGTGATGGCATTTTTTACTATGTGAATCAGGCATGAGCATGTCGCAGTGGCCAGCAATCGATAGATCTTTTGAAGACGAATCGAATGGTATGCTATATATGGCCTCAACAACGCAGCGGTTACTCTTTCAGCTGTCTGTCAGCTGCCCTATTTATGGAGTAAAACATACATAAAAACAGCCAACTTTGACAGCTCATAACTCGAGAACGAAAGCGAATTTTAAAAATCTAAAAAAAGTCTCATCGAGAGTAGAGTGAGGGCTTTCTTTTGGTATACCTATCACTCAGATCCGAAAAAAATCCACGGAGGAGTATGCTGGCTAACTTTGCAACTATTTTTACCACAAAATCGCAATTTTAAGGGTGTCAGAGGCCTTAAACGAAAAAAGTGCTCGGACCACTTTGCCAAGATCTTTACATTTCCCATCTTTTAAAAAAAAACCGAGCTCGATCCCTCGACTCGTTGAAAAGTTATGGAGGTCACAAGTTTTCAGTATATAAGAGCGTGACATCATTCAAAAATAGGTTTTTCGTCGTAGCGCCCTAACCAGTAGGCCGATCGAGCTGAAATTTTGCCGACAGATATGTACCCATAGGGGGCATCTTCAGGCAAAATTTCAGCTCAATCCGCCTCTTGGTTCGGGAGTTATGAGCAAATGTGTGTTTTTATTTCCGTCACTCCTATTTACACATGACTAAGTAAGGTGGGACGCGGCGGAGCTTCGTTCGTGAGCCTCTCGAGGTTCCGCTATCGCGTCTACCTTGATGTGGCCTCTCCAGGCCGCCGGCCACTAAAACCGCCGGCCTGCCCCGTCCGATTGCGGGGGGGGGGATAAACCAAACATAAAAACAGCCAACTTTGACAGCTCATAACTCGAGAACGAATGCGAATTTTAAAAATCTAAAAAAAGTCTCATCGAGAGTAGAGTAAGGGCTATCTTTTGGTATACCTACCAGTCAGATCTGAAAAAAATCCAGGGAGGAGTATGCGTGGTAACTTTGCAACTATTTTTACCACAAAATCGCAATTTTAAGGGTGTCAGAGGCCTTAAACGCAAAAAGTGCTCGGACTACTTTGCCAAGATCTTTACATTTCCCATCTTTTAAAAAAAAACCGAGCTCGATCCCACGACTCGTTGAAAAGTTACGGCGGTCACAAATTTTCAGTACATAAGCTGTCCTCATCTTTCAAAAAAGGCTTTTCGCCCGTAGCGCCCTAACCAGTAGGCCTATCGAGCTGAAATTTTGTCAGAAGATACGTACCCATAGGGGGAATCTTCTTGCAAAATTTCAGCTCAATCCGCCTCTTGGCTCGGGAATTATGAGCAAATGTGTGTTTTCATTTCTGTCACTCCTATTTACACATGACTAAGTAAGGTGGGACGCGGCGGAGCCTCGTTCGTGAGCCTCTCGAGGTTCCGCTATCGCGTCTACCTTGATATACGTGTAAGCATATAGGCTTTTACAGCCCTGTTCGCACCTGTTCCCTTCCGATTCCACAGTAGTTTGCCGACAGTAGGAGCAGTATTTCCCTCTTGTTCCCATCGAACTTCTTCCAAGCCCTCTCCAGCACCTGGTCAACTTCCGACGCACGCAGTACGAGTCTGCCAGTAGCCTTCTGTACCAGCCTAGGCTCACTGACGCCCAATAGGGAATCTTCTACCAACCGGAGCTCCAGTACACCATGCTTCAAGCCCTCCATTCGTTGGTAAATATGGCGGTAGAACGGAGAGCTACCGGGAACATTGGGTCGAACTCTGTCCACTCCCGCCTGGATCAACCGGTCATAACACTGGTCGGGGATGGGACTGGTGTATTTCGTAGACAGAGTGGCAGCCATTATTTTCGAACGGTTGCCAATTACAGAGCGCTAGCACGTACGACCTGAAGAGAATCCACGTACGTACGATACAGTACGAAGCAGTACCGTACCAGCACACCTACTGAAGAATGAGCGAGGAATATCTTGGAGTACGCCAGCGCAAGCTGACATGCCGAAAAACGGCTTGTGTGCGTATAGGTTCATAAATAACACAGGACAATACATTTACTTAGTGATTTGTGCAGCATACACAGTATGCAATGCCTCAGGTTCAGCAGGCGTGGTAGGGTAGATTTCAAAAGGTAGCCTTACACGTACAGTACATGGACAGAAATAAGCCCATGAATTCCCAATAACACTACAACAAACAGTGTGTTCATTCACTCCCTGTACGTAAATTATCACACGCCCAGCATCAAAATACCATTTCTCTTCTGCTGCACAATTCTCGCGTTTGCTTTCAATCAATCGTCGCCAGTCGTAGTTCCTCGCAAATGTTTGGCTCCGCTAGCCAGCTTTCTTTTCTTGAATCCCACAGGCTTGGTGGCGGGACGCAGAGGCGCGGCTTTCCCTTTCGTCGCCCGTACCGTATCTACAGTCTTCTCCTTGAACTGAATCTTTCTCGCTTCTTCCGTCGCCGCAACCTGAACCAACTCCGGACGCGGATGGAAAGTTTCCGCCGCGGGGGGCAGATTCCAATGCAGTTGCTGTTGTTCCTGCGTCTCCGCCTTTCTCGCCTCTTCCTTCCCTTCCTCCTCCTCCTCTTCCTCCTCTCCGCCTATCGTAGCTACGGCAGTCCACGCGCCGTACGGATCCACTCTTTTCCTCGCCCCTGCGTCAACCAGTACCTCGTGGGCGATAGGGATCTCTCGGGCGGCCTCTTCCGCTTCCGCGGCCGCCTGGAAGGCCAGTGCGGCCCGTTGCGCGGCCGCCTGAGCTCGCGCGGCCTGCGCGGCGGCCGCGTCCCTCTTTCGCTCGATCTCCGCAAGGACGCGCGCCTCCGCCTCCTGTTTGGCGGCGGCCTCCGCGGCCGCGAGAATCGCCTCGCGTTCCGCCTCTTCCGCCTGCGGGCCGAGGAAGGCCGCGCGCTTGGCCTCCTGCAGTTTGGCGGCGATGAGTAGGGCGGCGCGACTCGACTCCTTGCTCGCGAACGCGGTCTTCTGCTCCTGCCTCTCCGTCGTGCTCTGCGTCAGCTCGCTCAGGATGTCGCAGGAGGAGGCCGCCCCCTGGGACGCACCGCCGGCCGCCGCCGCCATCACGGCCTCGTAGGCCAACGCGGCCGCGTCCGACGACCTCACTCCTCCTGCCGATTCCGCGCTCCCATCACTATTACTACCACTGCTATTCGCAGCCTTATTCGCACTATTCGATGAGGTATAGCCGGAGGCGGCGGCCCAACTGCTAGCTGCGGCTGCGTAGTCAATCGGCGTGGAGGATGAAGAAGAAGCATGAGACTGCTGACGCTGCTGCTGTTGTTGAGGATGAACTTTGGACTTCTTGCCCGATTTTCTGCCCTGCTGAGCCGCTTTGGCGGCTCTGTAGGCCGCGAAAATATCTTCCGGCGTCTCCTCCTTCGTCAAATCCACGACACCACTGGTGTTTTTGGTTGTGATGGCAGTAGTGGGTGGTGCTGAAGCTCCGGGCTCCTGGATCACTTGCACGTCGTCCGTTTCTGCCGTTGTGCTTGTAATTGGCGGTGCCACTGCAGCAGCACTTTTCGCCTGACGAGCAGCCAGATCTGCCTCCCAACGCTCTCGCTCCATCACCTGAAAAAGTAATATCATACCTAGTGCACACCACTGCCTACTAACAGTACAAGCTTCGTCTAGACTGTGTTTGCGTAAAAAGATTCAGAACTGTACAAGTAGTAGTGTGTACAATGTATACATATGTACAGCGCATACAGTACACACGTACGTACCGCAATTGAACCTCACGCTTACACTGCACAGTACATACCGTATTTACCGGTGCATAGCCCCCTATGCAGAGCCCCATACAGCGCCTCTCAATTTTTGCATAGCCCCACCGGTAAATACGGTACCCTATCCACAAATCCTTAGTGCATGCCATGCGCTTGCTGACCAAGAATCCATACAGACGGACCTACCCTTGGCACACCCTGAACA